>JAVSBS010003836.1:350322-383613 GCA_033124195.1 Coracias cyanogaster | reverse complement strand
AACTAATCATGATTTCACCATGCTGGTCAGATCGCCGAGTAGTGAAACAAATTGAAATAAATATTTTCTGCAGACAGGAGGAAAAGTAAAGAAATATATTGTTACATATTTGAGATCTTTGAAATGGAGAAATGGAAGAAAGCATAGTCTGTAGAGGATACGTGGCTTAGGCTGAGCAAGGTACTTTGTGCTCAGGAATTCCTGCATCCAGGCCTCAGTGCTGACCCATGGATGCTGTGCTGTGTTAACTGCCTGAGGCATCTATGTGAAGGTAGCTTCTATGTTAGGGTGGGAATTTTTTAGCTGTAAAATTAAAGAAAAGCCATTTGGGAGTTGTGCATGTGTGTTCAGGGAGATTATAATTTTAACTCAAAGGCTGCAGTCAGTTTCCATTGCCAGAACTGCAGCTTTCCTTGAACAGTTTGGAAAAAACTGACTTTTATGCTATTTAACACCCAAAACCAGAGAGAAGAGGTGTTACTCTTTTAACTCTGTCATGACTTTACACTTAGAGTATATTCAGCATTCACTGCCCCAGGTTTTCTAGGTGCCACAAAGCCTGCGCCTGTGCTATAAGCAGGTAACCTGAAGTGGATCAAAAAGGCAAATTGAAGAAAGATTAGCACAAAGGAATAGTTTCCTTTTCTGATTTTGAAAAAAGTTGATAATAATCAACTGTTTTACAGATGCACAGTGCCTGACAGCCCACACTGAGATCTGCAAGTGGCCAGATGTTGTCTTGGCAGCTGTTAGATGAAGCCCCTTGTTCAGTGCTATAAGAAAGATGGGATCCTGTTAAGAAGATGGCATTTTTATTTAAAGGGATGTGGACTTGCTAGGCTAAGAAAAATAGCAAGATCTTCTGATGCTGTACACCTTCAGAAGTAACTGAATTTTTTTTGCTATATACGACTATAGAAAAAAGAAGTAAATGGACAATTTCCTCATTCATTCCCTCCTCCTTTTCCTTCTGTCTTTATAAAAATGCATCTAGTAGAGCAGCCAAGATATTTTTCAGTCTGTTGCTCATGGGTTTTTTCATTACTTTTTTTTTGTTCTCACACTGCTTGCCCAATAGAGCAGCTGTTAAATGGAGAACTCTGAGAACTAGGGAAGGCTGTGGGTGTACCATTTGATTTACAATATTTTCACAGGAAATTGATATGTTGACTATTTTTAACCTCAGGCAAAGGAAGGATCAAACCCAATCCATATTCAATTATATATGGCAATCTTTTCTAATTTCAGATGCCATTATAGCCTTTGATATTTCATGGTTGTTTCCTTTATATTGTTATCTCTTGCAGTCTTCTGCCCATTGTGATATCATGGATTTTTCTTTTTTTGACTGCATGATTGTACCATTAAGAAACAAATTCAGCGAGCTTTCGTGTTGGCCCTGGGAGCCTATAGTGTTTTTGCTTGTTGCTTCGTAAGTGTGTGTTGGCATAGCTCTGTTGAAAACAATGGAACAACTAAAGGTCTGGCTTTTATGCATAACACACTGTAATTCCCTATTCATAAGCTAAATTCATTTTTGAACAATTTGTAACTTTTTTTTTCATTACAAATGCTTAGTTACATCTTAGGGTGAATCAGTCAAACAGACTCTAAATTAAAATTGTTGGGTGATCTAAGCCCAGGGTCTGTTGCAATGCCATCTTCTCACAGCTTGGAAGAAAACAGCCAATACAGCCACTATAGAAATAGGGGATTATTCTTTCTTTCTCTTTCTTTCTGTATGTCTTTTTCCCAGCGAATTCAACAGATGAATGTACCTTGAATTTTTAATTTTCTACGAGAAGTAGATGGTATAAAGTGGAAAAGAAAGTCAATAAACCATGTGGCCTGGACAGGTCATGCTAACAGTCAGGATGTCACTGTAAGGACAGGAAATCCTTAAATTAGAAGCCTCATTTTAGTCTCTACTTTAATACATAAACCAGAATCAAAGGTGCTTTTGATTCATACACCTGTAAGAACGTTTCAGCAGGGCTGTGAACTGCATGAAAGACACGAGCAGGCTGACAAGAGGCTTGTTTGTCTTAGGGCCTTTTCTCATCCCGCTCAAAATAATTAATTGGTATTATTCTTGGAGGTTGAGAAGACAAGGCTTCAAAACCTGTGAATTAGACAAAATGCCGCATTTTGTAAACAGAGACAAGTGAACTCCAAATTGAACTTGAACTTTGAGTGAGAGAAAGGCCAAACTCCAACACATTGGATCAGTGGCAGATCTGACCCACAGATTTGTCCTTCTTCACAATGGAAAAAAATACACGTTGAATTAGAAGGTGCACGCCCTCCTCTCTTAGTGGCCACCACTATGTAGCTAAATATTTGCTTTTTAAATTCAGGGGAGGAGAGGAAAAATGAACTAATCTCATAAAGGTTCACCCCACCCTCTGCTTGGCTTCTCTTCCTTGGCAAGCCTTCCCAGCAGCAGCTGGCTGACTGTTTTTCTTCTGCAATTGTGTTCATGACATTTCCTGCAACTAGGTTTTCCTGAAGGTTTCCAGCAGTTCTTTCAGCTCCCACCCCCCTTTTTTGGCCTCTTTATCCACTAACCATGGCCTGGTGCCTAGTTCCCAGCAGTGTAAGAACCATATCCCCATCACACATCCATGCATATCCTCTATGCTCCCAACACATACAATGACTTTCTGTTGTTTGCTTGTAAGCCTGAATGATTTATGGAGAGTCAGTGATTAGTGTAAGGGATGCTGAACAGCCATGATATAAACAGAGGCAATCCTTCCTCAAGATACCTGTTCCACCACACAGACATAGAGTTTGCACTGTTCTCAGTGACAAGAGATTACTTTCCTTTTTTAATGTAATTATTTTTTGAAGAAGCTGCATATACCCTTCTCCATGTAGAAGGATTTCTACAAAGGACCTAGATTAGGAAGAACTAATGCACAGATCCTGGATTACTTAGCATGCTGGTACTTTCCCTCTCCACACTACTGAAAGCTGCATAAACTGCCCTTTCAGAGGCTTTTATAAACACCCAAGTGACTTAATCTTTTAGTGTGAAAACCTACTTGTATATTAAGCTTTCTGTTATCAATGTCATTAAATCAATATCCTCAGTGCTACAGAATCCAAGTCACATATAAGGTGTCACATACAGTTTAACTTAATAAATACAATATTGAGGTACAGTCAGTTCATTCTTCATAGATCAGAGAGTACTTTGAAGTAGAGCTGTTGAAGATCAGAGAGGGTTTTTTTCTCATTGTACCCAGGTTATATGTTGCGGGGCTTTCTATTCTAATGATGATTTTGTTGAAGAACTTCAATGAAGTATCAGAAGATGAGAATTTTATGCAATTATCATGAATGATTTTGAAAAGCCTTGCAAAAGTCTATGTCAAGTGTGTTAAAACATGGGACATATACTTTAAGAGAAGTATATAGGCAAATTTTGTATGGACTCTTCTTGTATATGCATTATTTATTTATTCTTTTTCCATGTGGGTTTGCACACAATTCTGGACGGCTCAGAGACCGTAAAGCCTCACTTGGTATAGTGCTGTGTCTAATGAGTGACATCTGTGTTTAGAGTTAAAGATGGAGAAAAACAAGAATTTGTCCCTTGCCACAGATACTTAATTGAAAGTAAAACATACATCTGGGATTTATTTGTGTAAAAAGATACACAACTGAAATACTATGTCTTCTTCCAACCTGACCTTGCGGTGTTCTTTTTATTTAGTGCATTAAGAATCAATATTTATCTAGAGATATCTTGCAAACCAGAAATGACAGTTACTGTACGATTTTATCTGTTATTACAGAAGATCTTTCTTTCTCTCTGTTTTTTTTTATTAGCCACTGTTTGTCTGTCACAGAAGTGATTTGTAATACAAACTGACTATGGATTCTTTCAGTTGCTTACTTCAAGAAAGCTATAGACATGATGGACATAACCTTATAAAGGGTAATGGGCAAACATTATGCTACGTGCCCTTGCTGCTGGTAAAACAGAATGAACTCTGCCAACAAAACTCTAAATTAAATGGAGTTGCAGAGGGCAGTTTTTCAGCCGTCGGTTATGGATGATTAGTTTTCTGCAGTTTCTGAACTAGTGCTCTTCATGAATACTCTGAGCAGCAAGAGGTGAGATTAAGGGAAGGAAGCAGTTTATGAAAGACACTCAGTATTTCATAGGTGCTTCGGGATTTGGAAGGTGTGCAGGACCCCCGCTCTTAAAGGTGAGGCTTATGGTGGGGCACTTTCTGAAAGGAAGTTCAGAATTGGTGGATCTAGCAGGGAACATACCGGTTTGATCCTAAACCCTTGCATGGGGCCTTCACAGGGCAGCCAGTGGTGGGGAAGCACTTTCACAGATGAGAAAGGACTCCTCCATATTAGTTAATGTCACACTACATCTGTCTCACCACCGCTGGAAAGAAAGTGGTATGAGCAGATGAGGGTTATATCAGTGGGATATTTGCTGCTACTGAGGAATGTAAATCAAGTCCCATTATCACTTCCCAGTGTGACACACTTGTGAGAGTGTGAGGTTTTACCATTTACTTTGTTCCCCATGTGGAAAAAGGCTACAGGATGTCAAAGAGGGAAATAGGGACCCTTGGCAGGTAAGTGGCAATCCTTCTGCTTCTGTGTGTACCAGCCCTGCAATCTTAGCTGTTTCTATGGTAAAGGCTCAGGGAAAACATGGTGAGGCAAGGAACGAGAAATTTTGCCTAGGGATGTTGCTGAAGCAGATAAGAAAATTCCTTTTATGTTTTCCAGAGATCTGAGTTAAGAAGTAAATGGCCTTATCTACCGCATAGCTCCTTGAAGTGTGTCGAAATCCAGTATAAATGAGTGGATGTCCTCGGTTAGGCAGAAGTGCTTCATTATCGCTAGTAAGGAGGGAACTATGCTACCTTGTGCCTGACACTCATTGTTGGACTTGTGGGAGAAGAGATGGAAAATTGCAACAGGGATTTCTTGCACTTGGTTGAGTTTCAAGATGCTGAGGCAGTGGGGTTTTTTTCCTTCTTTTTCTAAAACAAGGAAAGCAATACTTGGTTATCTTTTGGCTCAACAGCAGAATTGTGTTGCAATAATCCAAGGGCTGTTAATTCACCAGTGATATGTTTGTGTTGAAGACTCTTGTAATTAAAGAACTGTCTTAAGGTAGAGTCGAACAAAATGTGGACTTCAGGGGTATATGAATTAGAAAGGGTTGAACAGATCCTGGAAATCCTCTAGTTTGCATATTTTGTCTATAGCAAACTATTACTTCACTCCAGTACGATTTGAATTAGTTTGTCATGAAACTGGTGTAACAGAGTGGAGAATGGGGTCTCAAAGGTCCTTGAATGGAGGAGACCGAGTTAGTGTCTAAATCTGTTTATGGAAGATAGAAATTATGTCATTATAGTATTAAGGTGTGTTAAAATAATATCTTGAATTATGGCATTGCTCTTTCAGTTTTATTGTATGTTTTAAAATAATTACTATTGTGGAAAGAAAACGTCTGTGAGTTGGCCATTGTAATGCTCGTATTTCAGTGTGATTAATCCTAAAATGTGAGGTTTTTATTACTCAATGAGAATAAAACCCAACAAAGCCAAATACCTACTGAACAATAACAGCCCAGTCATGAAAAAATTAACACATATATTTGTGCTTGTATACAATAAATAATTCTGGTTTGCTATTTACTTCAACGGGACACAGATTTCTCACTCAGACTGCCATGACTTTAATCCAGTGTGTAAAATGAAGACTGAATACCAGCCTTTGCCTATTTGGAGTTTCTGTTAAAGCTACAAAACTGACAAAATTTGCTTTCAGTTATGGTGTGTTAATCTGGAATAAGTCTATTGAAGTTATTACAGCAATGAGAATTTTAAGTAGTTGAATAGTGGAATTTAGTCCTTTTAAAATATTCCTTCAGGGTTTCTATTTTCTTTCTTGCAGACTCCCAGACAATACAGCCAAGCACTAAATAAGAGTAACAGAGTTCATCTTTACTGTGCATTTCTGGACTATAGGTATGTTACATAATTTCAAATTCTTTAACTTTGTTTAATTAAATTAAACATAGTTTGTGATAGTATATATTACCGATATTCTTCTCGTTCTCTTTCATGGAAATAGTTAAAGAAATGGAGTCACTGATTTATGAAACCCACAATCTGATAGTGGCTTCTTGCCATAGATATGAGACTTGTTATTCACAGACCCTGAGTTAGGTGGGTAATTGAGAGACTGCAAAATTTTGGAATCAAAACTGCAGGCTGATACAAATCATGCTTATCTTGCTTTATGGGTATGTCCACTTGGGCAGGAGCTTGGATGTTTTAAGATGGCAAACCTCCAGCAGAGCCCTTGTTTTCACTGGATCTGTGCCTGTGTCACAACATCATGTGAGATCAGTATTTCAGAGCTGTGAATTTTGGCCAGTGCATGGAATGGAGGAATATTATGCCCCTGAATGCAAATTAGAATATAAAGGGAAATAAATATCACCTCAGATTTCACTCAGAAAATAGGAACTATGGAAAAGCAGTAGCTGGTTGTTTTGTTTTTTTTAGCTCTGAATATATTTCATATGGTTTTGATTTCCAAATATGCTGCTCTCACTGAATTGATTGAGAAAGAATACAAATAGTGAATTTTGAATTTCATGGGGATTAACAGCTTTTGAACCATAATGGTATAAGCCTAATTGATGTAGCAATAGCCCGCAAAGCTGTGATCCCTCCTATCCGGCATGCACAGGGAAGGTCACTGTAATTGTTTTATTGAAGTTTTGTTTCAAGTATGTTGAACTGTCCCAGCTGTTGGCAGTTTCTCGTTGTTATGGTTACTCACAAATTACCATAAATTAGAAACAGATTTTACTGAAGCGAATTAGTACGGCTGGGGCATTGTTCCTGTACTGTTTTCCACTGGGGCTTGGGCCCTTGAGGCTTTGCCTCAGGATAGAAACTGAAATATAAAATCTGTCCTTCCAAATGGGTTTTATTTGTGTCAAGATGGCCTTGTTCCCTAGAGCATGGTAGTTAAAGAATAAGCAATTGGTTTCTGACCTACAAGAGACTCTTTGAGAAGTCAAGGAGGTCCCAAAGGACAGAGGAATGGTGAGGTAATACCTATCCTTAAAATAAGCACCGAGAAAAATACAAATCTCTCAGTCTAGGTTCAGGACCCAGAATAATGTCGGAAGTAATAAATTATTAAGAAGCAGGCGGGTTTGGGTAGGTGACCGAGGATGCCTGAACCCATGCAGCCCCTGTATGTACGCTTCTCTGTGGCTTCTCTGTCCCCAGTCCACTGCAGGGCTGTGATAGCATAGGGGTTTCTGGGCTTTCCTGGCTCCAGGAAGAAGCAAACTCATGAGGATCGCTTTCCTGCATGGCCCTGGGACCAGGCCACACAGCCAGCCCAGCCATACCCTCAAGTGGTGCAGGAGCTGCCCTTGGTACCCCTGAGGATGAAGTGACAAAAACCAATTGGCCTGGATGGGTCACTAGAAATCACACTCAGTCTGAGTGATGTACTTTAAAAGGATGAGTGGGACAGTGGATAAGGGAGAGGCAGCAGATATGATAAGCTGAATTTTGCAAGATTATTCAGTTATTACAGATCTCAGAACATATAAATTTGAGTACAGGTGAAATGCCATAAAAGGATTGCACAATGTAAAGAGAAAAGGTGGTTATAATTCATTGGTTATAAAACTGGGAAAGTATCTCTAGAGGCATTCATGTAGCAGTCTGATCTGGGCCCTGTTCCGGTCAATATTTTCCTTAACTATTTTGATGATGGAATTGAGAAGACACTAGCAGTGTTTCTGGGTGCTCCAGCCGGAGGCAGCTTTCAAACAACTTTTGTCTCCTGTATAGTACAATGTGTGTCAAATTAATCTGATAAAATGCATTTTGATGGAGACTGTGTTCCATTTTTGTGTGCTTTGCAGCAATGGAACCGGTGTTTGGTCTAATGAAGGTTGTGTGCGTGACAGTGGGGACCTCAACTACTCAGTGTGTCTTTGTAACCACCTCACTAACTTCGCCATTCTGATGCAAGTGGTGCCTCTAAAGGTGAGATTAAGCAAAAGAGTAAGTCTATCTGTTAAAAATGAAGCACAAATAGATCAGTTGCATTGTCACACCACATCAGTAAGTGATTGGTACTTGGCTCATTTTTTGCCCAACCCAGATTTATTTCACATATTGCTTTCTTGGATGGTGTTGAATACTTCTTGACTATATTTATTGTTTAAAACTTCTGGGAACTGACATGGAGCATGAAATGAAATGTATCTGTGGTAGGAGGGAATTCTCTTTACTTTATTCTCACTCTTTTGGCATGATTTCTTAAAGTACTAGGCAGGAAAAGCACTAGAGGACATTGTACAGATGACCGTGGCTTTTATGGCTCATTTTCTAGAGAGACACCTGAGATGTGGCTGTTTAAGGGTTTTGGTAACTATATTTGTGGAATATGAACGGCAGAGCTTGACCTCCATGTGAAAGAAGGTCTGCTGCCAGCTAGCCTCTACCCTTGTCTCTGCCAGCTTTCCAAGCGCCTCCTCACTGCTGTTTCTTCACCTCATTGCCAAGCAGGGGCTTGTGTAGAAGGAGCATAAGAAAGAAAATGATGCTTTAGAGTTGAGAGTGAACCCCTTAAGTACAGATTTCTCTATGCGTGGTTCTTTTGACCAAAGAGTTGTCAAGCAAGTCTCTTTTCAGCTGGATATGACACTTTCCCTGTTTACCCATGACCTTGTGCTTGCTATTGATACTCATCACTGCTTTCAGATGAAGCTTTGACATGTTACTCTCCTCACAAAAGCTGTTCTTCTCTTTGTGATACCTTACGATTTCTTAGAGATGGAGCAGAGCATCTGCTCCTTGCAGGTGAAGTGCTGGTTTGTGCCTGCAGAAGGACTCTCTCTACAAAACTCAGTACCAGGCAAGATCAGCCCCATCCTGGATCTTGGCAGACAAACAGATAGTACTGCCATGAGTGTGAGAAATATGTTTTTTACTGCTTTATTTGGGTGTGCTACTGTCAGGGAGGATCCAATGAAGTAGTGATGAAAGTCTGCTCAGACAACCCTCGGTTAATACTGGATGTATAATAGAAATCATTTACAAAGCATACATTTAATGAAATGTATACTAATCATCTGTCAACTTTATACTCTCTGGCACATTCTCAGCTTTCTGCAGACACCACCATCATAATAGAAATTAACAGACTGAAGAAGAGCTTCAGTAGGACAGTAGGAGTCCTGCTGTCACATTTATCACTGTGTGCTGCTAACAAGCGTGGTGTCCTCTGTGGTACAGCTAGAGGGGGTTTGTCAGTTCTGTTGATGTGGATACATTGAATATATGGCCATATCTCAGGCTCCTGTTAACTGATTTGAGTGATGAGTTTACTCTTTTAGACCGAAGACAAACAGTTTTTATCTAGCCATTATTATCTTTTTTATTTGTAAACCCCAGCTGGTTTCCAAGTATTATTTTTCTAGGAACTCTTCGTATTCATAATAAATTGTGGCTTCGCCTGAAGACCTTCTTATCTTGTGAGAGAAAAGGAGAATGGGAGAAATGTGCTATTTTAAAAAGCAATATTCAGGGATTTAGCCAGGATTAAACAGGGTGTCCACCAGTGAAATGCCAATGAAACATTTGTCTGTTTTTCACTGGGGAATAGTTCTGAAAGGTCTAACTTTCAAATAAAAACAGACTCAAGATTGTAATGATTAATGAGATGCTGTAATAACATCTAATATTATGCGATATTAGTAATTAGAGATCAAAGATATCTTGTATCAGTCTTTAGAATCAAGCTTTCCTAAAGAAATCTGAAGTGCATAACTAGGAAAGGCTGGACATGGATGGACTGTCCAGTTGTTTAATGATTCTATTTTCAATATTTTCTCCTTTCTTAGCTTTTTGGTCTAATGCATTTGCATCTGCCAAAGTTTGAGTAGAATGGTTTTGCATCACTTTTCTTTCCTTTATGGTAACTTAGAAAACAAAGTGCAAGTGCTGCTGAGATGTTACATGGATATGTGAGATCTGTAGAAGCATTCCCTCTGGATTCCCTACAGTACTGTAAAAGTCTGTATAAAATAATTCTGGTGTTTTTGGTTTTTTTAAATGAAAATTAATTCCTATCATTTTATGTTGTATTTTGACCCCTTCCACCTAAAATCCCTTTTCTGAACAGAAAAAAAAGAAGGGAATTTATAGATTTGTGGCGGGAAAAGTGAAATGCTGAAAGGTGATAGGAGTATTTCCAGTATAGAGTCCCTATGTTCCTAGTGTAATTCCATGAGAATTCGAAATGCTTGCTGCAGCTTTCAGTGGAAGATTGTGCAGGCTGGGTACAAAATATGTATTAATTTCTAACCTCTTAAAGTTTACCTAAAAACAATATTTGCATGCGCCTCAATTGGCAGAATTTATAAACGCATTATAGCATGGAGAATTTCAGGTTCACTGGTCTGCAGAGCACTGAGCCTGAACTATGCCTTGACATGGTTGCTTTTCCCTGCCCTTATATCACCTGCACAAGCTTGATGTTATGGTGAGGTGGCAATGAGAGTGGGTCCATGTGGGCTTTCAGGTGATATTACTGCTGACAAGCCAATTAAGGATGTAATCTCTTCAACGTCCTTCACTTCCAGTTCCTCTCATTTGGCTATTATGTAGTCCCTCTCTCAGAGTTCGTCAGAAGATCTCATCTCACACCTTTGATCAAGACAGACCCTTTAAAATGACTGATTAGGATTATTTTGTGGTAGTAATTCTTTTAACCAGTGAAAAAAATTGGTATCTTCATTGTGTAAGTGGCATGAAGTTAATACACAAGCAAAGACAAGCTGCCTGACTTTTGAGCTACGCAAGCAGACAATGCTTGGTTACAAATTCCTAAAACATTTGCTAAGCATTTGCTTCACATGTCTAAGCAATAGAGCCTACTGAATCAACTAGACAGTTGGAAACTTCTCCCAGGCGTCCTTGGAACCCTATTAAGTAAATGTTAAAATGCTGTGGATTTTAAACACATATACGTGTTTATTCACCATGTTCTGAAATTCATGAGCCAAGGTTCAAAGGCCCCATATAAATCACGCCTTGGAATACTAGATTATCAATGCTCTAAGAAATTGCTGCCATAATGTTATATTTGATCTTGAACTTTTGTATTTTTCCTTACATAAACGGAGTTAACAGATAATATGAGACAAGAAAAAAAGAGGGTGGGAGTATGGAATTGTCCACATTTGAACAGTTCTATTTATATAGCTATTATATAGTTGTGACTGTATAAATAGAACTGAATGAAATTTTTCCACATGAAGACTATTTTTGACAGAGTTTATTTTTTGTCTAGATTCTGTTTCTTACAAAAAGGAGTCTGCTTTTCATGAAAAATGTAAATAAATTCTTGGAAACGGGTTGCCTGAAAAGTGGAGAGGTTTTCATCAAAAACTGTATTTTGCTAGAAAAAAGTGACTCCATTCTTCATGGGAATTCTCCTTTGGGTGCTTTATACTTCCATACTCCTATGGACAGTATGGTTTCACCTTCTCTCTATCATACAGATAAATGCAGCTCTCAGGGTAGCACCAGCAGGCATCCTCTCCAAGGGCACTGTAACAGACTTTAACTTAATGCCCCAGTCAACAGAACAATAAAATGAGGTATGAATGGTTCTTCTACCTCTTGCAGGAAGGCAGGCAGATGCACAGAAAACAATAAAAAAGGAGAGGGAGATATTGACAACTCTAAAGAGATACAATACAGACCAGTGTGTATGCAGCAGCTTCAGATGTGGGAGAACATCCCTGGGGAGAAAGCTGCTGATGTGAAAATCCATGAACTCTTGACAGCGGTGCAGTGCGATAAGTGTTCTGCCTCTCTCAGCTCTTCTTCACAAGATTTATTTTCTTTTTGCTTAAAAAAAACCCAACAAAAGATAAGTTTTCCATTAATGAGACACTGCAGGTTTTTAAAGAGTTTGCTGTTCACAGGAGAGTATGGCATATTCTAAGTTCAGAAAAAGCCAGGGTGTCTCTAAGCAACAAGTACTGAAAGTAAGTGACTTTATAAATAATGGTCATGAGCATTTCTAATGACTAGAGACCTGAGCCTGTATGATCATCCTTATGAAGGATGGTGACTTTTCTTCTGAGTTATGCTAAGTTCGAGCAAGAAACTCCTCACTTAACTCCATCTCTTTGTTCTTCAGACGGTTAAGTCTAACTTTTTCCACTTACAGAACAATGGCATGATCCAGACGCACTGTGAATCAGCGCTAGTGCCTCCCTTCCTTCTAGTACTGGTCCTGCTCATTTTCCCAACTTCACTAATATCCAGCAGATCCCTATATATATGCAGTTGGACTTGATGATCTTAAAAGTCTCTTCCAACCAAAATAGTTCTGTGATTCTATATTTACACAGTTTGTGCTTTTCTTGTAGGCATAAATGCCTCTATGTATTCTCAAGATTCTTTATCATTGCAATTTTATTATGAGATACAGAACTATGCTAATACTTTACACACCAGGCTTGGGCAGGAATTACCCCATGTCTCACACGGATTTCATTTTGTTTCAGTGAGACACTGATGGGAAAAAAATTATAAGATATCTTGCAACAGATTGTGCTTTCTCTTGAATACTTGAAATATTGTGAGATGAGGAATGCTGACAAATTGTTCGACATTTAAAGAACAGACTGCCAGGTGGGGCTAATTTCCAGGGAGCACAGAAATGCAATAAAGTTTTTAGGAACAAGCTGCAAGATCTTGACTTTTCTTCTTAATCTTTACTCAAAACAGGTTAGATTAATTCAGTTGCTCTTCTACTGTATGACAGCTGGAAGTAATCTTCCAAGACAGATCTAGTGACATGAAAAAGCATTTTTATTCCAATATTTCAGAGAAAGAAATTGAAAGAGAGAAGTCGCAAAGAAAAATTTTAAATTCTAGAATTTTAACTAAAATGTGACAAAATGAACATCCACACTAATACTTGTGTTCTCTACAGCAGTGTGTGAAGAAAAAGAGCTTTAAATGCCTTGAACTGGCCAAAACTGAATGCAGATTACAAGTATAGTTGAACATTAGTCTGGATTTTATATTAGTTTCAGCAAGAGCTTGAATGCACTGAAGTCGCAGTGATTGTGAAAGAACAACGTGAACAATGCTGCTGATTAGCTTGAGATCCATGTATGCAGTTTAGCTGCTTTCAGTGATGCAGGGCATTAGCAGTAGTAACAAGTTTATTTCAGGAATTAAATAACCATCTTGGAAAAACTTACAACCATGTGGTGCTCAGATGTCAGCCTGGCACTAACCTATTAGCCTGCTGATGAGTTGGCCCACGTGGAACGCCAAAATTATTTGTGTCTTTATCACTCTGCTGTTATGACTGTGTCATGGCTGGCCCAAATTCATGCTTGCTTGCTGAGATTCATTTATCATGTTGATTTTAACTTGTGAAATGATAACATTTATTTGGGGTTTTGGAGATACATGAATAAATAAGTTAAATGAAGGTAAAATGCAACCGAAGAAGAACACAATGTTCCTTAAGGGCCGTGTTCAGCCCTTAACTGCCTTCGTGAAGTTCCATGGATGAAATTAAGGCCAGCACATGATCAGAGTTTGGAAACTCTGTTGAGAAGTCTTTTCATAGTTCTGATCAAGTTAGTAAGATTGAGATTTTTACAATTGCATCTTCCCAACAAAATATGTCAGCATGATGTTCAGAGTAGTTGTGCAGATATTAACTAATGGCTGTACTGCTCCTCTGGGAAACTCATTGCTCTGATCATGCTTCTCTTTCTGATGGGGGAAACAGAGGTAGAGTAAAAAAGTCCCTTATAGCAAATCATCGCTAAAGCTGCACTCCTGGGGGTTTATGTCTGTCCTTCTCTTTCCTTGATCCACAGAACAGTGTTCCAGCTTCTGCTTCATCTGATACAGCCAGAACAACCCCGTGCTGCCAGCTGCCCTGCAATGTTATAGTTAGGGAGACAATGGTGCATTAATACAGCAGCGGTAGGAAAAATAAATAATCCATTTAGTTTGACATGTTTACACTGGTTTACGTTTGCTTCTTCTGGAGAAAATCCAAGTAGAGGGCACCCAATGGGTGTTGGGCTCCCTGTGGTGGTTTTCTTGTAGTACTGTAGTGAGACAGTCCTCTGTTGTGCTGCAGACTTGAACCTAGATAGGAACAGCAGGATGGGAGATGAGAAGTTCCCTCAAGTAGGAATCCTCTGCTGGCACAGAGCCTGGGGAGATCTTAACCTCCAGTGCCACCTCCTGCATGCTGCACCTAGCGGTACCTCCTGATCCTGTGCTGGGAGGGAGAGTAAAATTGGGAGGAGAGACATGAATGCAGTCAGACAGAGGGATGTCACAAGGTGCTTCCTAGATGGGAGGAATCAAACCCAACACGGAATAAGCCGCATTTCAAAAGCACTCCAAAGAAAATTCAGATGCTATTATTTTATTTTGGGCAGCTTTGCTTCCTCTCATCAGTTAGTGGGCCCCTGTGCTCCTGCCAGGAAACGTGCCAGCCGTCTGGCAGGTTTTATTTTTATAGTGATCCAACAACTACAAAGCATGCCAGGTTATTTGTACCATCTGCCACATGAATGTCATTTCAGCAAAAGGATGGTGGACACCTGGGGACCCAGAGTTCAAAAATCCTTTTAAAGGGAAAATCACTTTCTCCCACAGAAAAACAGAATTTGAGGTTTGAGCTCACTCCTTCAAGTGACCAGTGCAGGGCACAGCTGTAAGATTCATGGCTCCTAGACTATTCTCTTAAATTGTTGATTTTTTCTTTCCTGTTTTTCCCTCTTTGTTTCTTTTCCAACTGTAAAAATGACTACTGTAAAGTTCACATGTGTGTGGACATTTCCAGCAAAGTAATGGTGTAGTACAACCTGTGGTAGAAATTGTTCTGGTTTTGAAACATATTTTCTGCCTTTCTAAAGCTAGAAATTACTTAGTTTTTCATCACATTTGTAGCTCGTGTTCCATAATTCAGGAGGTAGGTATCAATCAATATAGTTCCAGTGCCCACCAATGGGCTTGAAAGCAGAGGTATTTATAAAGGGGAAAATATTCTAAAATGTCTGATCTTGCAACTGAGACAACCCATAGTATCTTTAGGGAGCCCAGGATTTTGAAAAGGCTCAGGAATTTGGTGGTGAGGTTCTATTTACAAAAGGAAATACATCCCAGATTTCTTCTTTGGGGCTATATGTGTGTTTTTATTTTATTTTCCACCATTACAGTTGAGCTTGACAGCAAGTTTTGACAATGTATGGCTGACCGAGAACAAAGTGCATCTATCCATGTTTATACAGGCTGCTTTAAAAATATTTTAATGTTGTGAAATGCTTTAAAAATCTGGAGGCTAGGTGTGTAATTTGTAAGTTTGGAGCATTGTTTTCCTAAATGTAATATTGCAGTTATTAGTCAAACGTTGCACTCAGGGGGCATGAAAATAACAGCCTGAAATGCGAACCTTTTTTTCTTAAATTTTTCAGCCAGCTGAGGTTCAGATTATATGCTCTAATAGGACAATGAAATGGAAATAATGTGGCATACTCTGATTTCTGCTGTTTTGTAATTTTAATATAATTACTTTCCTCAGCATGCTTTTCATTGCTGGAAACAGAAAAAGAATAATGCCTTAGTCCAGTAATTTTTCTTTTGTGTCGCATATTTAAAAATTGGATAGGCATTGCAATTTTTTTGGTCCTTGTTTATTACCATTGACAGTTTATTTAACTGAAGAGATCTCTACAGACGGTTTAGACAGCCCTTACCCATCAGATGAACAAAGATAAATCAGCCTGTGTGTTTATTCTAGCACTGCTTTGTAAACTTTCTTTGCTCTTTCTCACTCCCTCCATTTTATTGCAGTGAATGTTGTCCCCATGGGTCCCTACACATCTCACTGATGTGTTCACAGTATGATTGTGCATCATATTTCTTTTGTCCTTACTGTGCTCATGCTCATCTTTCCTGAAAATTGAGCACTAATCTCGATTTTTAACTCAGAGCCATTGTTCATTCTTTTGCTATTTCATTCCTATGCCAGTACAGCTCTGTTGATTTCCATGGGAGGAAATAGGAGACATTCTGGTTCTGTCCTTAATCCCATAGAATTACTTGGAAAAACTTGGACTAGTGCTGCAGGATACTAAACCCCTCAAAGTCCTTAGAGAATTGCTTGGCAGTTGCTGAATTTCACTCAGCAGAGGAGAACAAAACATGACTTTTTATTTTGGAAAAGCACAAATATTTAAGAGTGCTATAATGGTCAAAAGAACTCTTGTGTTTGAGGAGCATGAAACAGGACTCTCTTTTAAACAGAATGCTTAACAAAATAATGTAGACTTCCTTTCTATGGAGAAAATGAAAGCACTGAGCCATTTGGCAACTAGGGCTTCTTGCTGACTAAGGGATTTCCCCACACAGTATAAAAAATGTTGTGATACCGCACCTTTATCCATCACTATTCTCTATTGAATATCTTTAAATTCATTCATTCTGTACTCTTGAGTTCAATCTGTCTCCTGTATTGGCCTTTTTATGTCCTTACTCCTCAAAGTATGGTGTAAGGGAAATTCAGTGCTGGGTACCTGGAGACTCTTGGCTGCAGTACAAGCCACAGCTAGCCACAGTCCTGAATTGAAATGGACATTTCTGAATCAAAGCCCAAGCCTGGGATAAGGGAGGTAGACATACTAATTTTCGTTGAATTTTACTGGGAGCTGAGTATTTAATTATCCTCAACTGCTCTGAAAAATCTCAGACTCAGAGTTTGGCAAGAGACCATCGTTTCTTTGCCTGCAAGAGCCTGTTGGACCCACAGTGGGGTTTATTCTCCTCCCAGCTCTCTCTGATGGACATGGGTTTGCTGTTAGTTGGAGAACAGGATGGCTCTGCTCTTGCTGGAACAGAAAGTAGAGAACAGATGTACAAATCTTAGGTGAATGGGCAAAAGTAACTGCTTCAGTTTCACAGAGGATAATCTGCTGTAAATACAGCATTTAGCATTTCTTGAAAAACACTGCAAGTCTTGTGCCTGAAGGGCCAAGGTTTTTTCAAGGCAAGAAAACCACACTATTTTGTGTTGCATGGAGCTGTAAGGAAGAACTTGCAAATATCTGCTTTTCTGATCCCCAAACTTTATTATAATTTGGTACCACTTCACAACTTGAGTCCTTCCTCCCTGCCATGCTTCCTCCAGGCTTCATTTGAACTAAAAACTTGCTGTGTGTGATTTGTAATGAGCAGATTACCTACTGTTTGATAACATCTTGCCTAGAACTACTTTAGAAAGGCGACATGGACTTTTAAAAATACTAATTAATACCTTGGCAGAGATATTAGGAAAATTCTAGATGTTTCATGTCACAGTGAAGTTTTAAATGAGCAGCCAGCAGGCTGGTCTGGCTGAAGAGAAATCCTGAAAAGCCCCCTTCATGGCACTCTATTGCTGATCACTAGGAGTTGTGGAGTTAATGGAGAATGGGAATTCAAAAGCAGTTCTGCTGAAAAGGGCCGATAAAGATGATTGTGCTGCAAAGCATGACTCTCAGAGGCCTTTTTTCTCTAAACTCACAGTATCTGATACATTGTGGCTTGAGAAAAGAAGTCTCTGAATCAAGGCAGACTTTTTTCCCGTGCGTAGTGATTGTGCAGTGCTATTAGATATGGCCCCACTAAAATCGCTCTTTCGGTCTCAGTGAGTGGATTGAGCCTCCTGAACTAAACACCAGTGTTAATTCAAAAAAGCCCATAATGTTATGTACCTAACAAAGTGCTTGGCAAGCTGAAGGAAAACAGAGATTTGTATTGTTATTATTATTTAATATATAAATAAAGGCCTCACTGGACTGAAATTGAATTTCAGCAGCCTTTCTGGAGGCAATTAAAACTATTAGTGTCATAGCCAAGGCCAGCGTTTTAATGTCTCTGAAACACCCAGGCTGCCAAAGTTAATTATTCATCCTTTTCTTAATTGGATTCAGATTGCATTTTAAAGGTGCAACTTCAATAGAGTTGGCTAAGCCTTAATTTTTCACCCCCACCTATCTTTCCTTCCCTCTCCCCAAGAAATGTCTCACAGAATATTTTTCTAAGCCTTTGCAGAAGGGTTTGAGGGTGGATTTCAGCCCAGACCAGCAGCTGATCATCTCACAGCAGATCTCAGTCTGTTCAATAAGCAGGGTAAAAACCATATCCTATTGTAAGTAACTTTGTGGTAGGCAATGCTTCTTTGAGATGGAAAGCTGACCAAAAGTGACACTAAAGTATAACTTGCTCTTTCATTTGGACTTAAGACAAAATACAATTGTTGTGTCTTAAACTTGCAGCAAACAAATAACTTTGGGTTCATAAAATGGAGACATTATAGAAGCACATGCAAAAATATATTCTGTGTTTCTACTAGTAGGTAACACTAAAATACAAATGATAGGCATGATATAGTTCTTAGATTGCAGGACTCATTTTTTATGGCAGTAATAAATTTTTTGGTTCAAGAACTCATCTTTTTTTTGGAAGATGAATTGCTTTTCAGAAAGGAGATTTCAAAAGTAACTTAGACAATGAAATTACTACTTTTGATGGCTAAATTGTGAAGTTGTAATTTGGTATATGGACAAACCCTTTCAAAGTCAGCTATGGCAAACCTTTCTTTAAGTGTTTGAAATCAGCCCTTTGTCTGGCATGTTGCCTCCAAAGGCAGACGTAGAAGGATATTTTGCAGCATGGGAAGAAGAAAATTTTAGATTAGATCTTCCCCCAAATATCCCTTCCTCTGGAGAAAGCCAAAAGCACTCTCTTTGCAAAGCAGAAAGCATGCAGTCAACTGCCTGAAATAAGGAACAGGAATGCAAAGTTCACACGAAAGAAGGTGACACGTGGAAGAAGACACTGAGCAGAGGGAGCCCTGTGTTGCCCAGACAGCTGCTCCCATCTGACCAGTTGCTCTTTTCTATTCCTGCAGCCCATCTCGCTTTTCGGTGGGTTGTTGTGCTGTGTTGTATATACAGCTGCTTGTTAATGTTACATAAATGAGCAAGTTTTCTGTTCTAGATTCTGATTGAACAATTTTGCATGTATAGCACACTGAACAAGTTTTTCAGCCTCAACGGACCTTTTCCAGATACTCCAGAGATGAAAAGTACCATCCCATCATAATAATATATTTTCATTTTCCTGTGCAGTTATTTTTAAACAGTGCAGTTAGATGTCACTCATTTTCTTGTTATTAAAAACATCATAAAGGAAAAATATATATTCGGAGTCTGAACTGGTATCTTTCCAGCATGACTTCTCAGGCCACCTGGTTGCCTGTTTCCAAAATAAAGATGTTGAGCAATGCACTAACTTCTTTTATGAGAGAGAACAAGGGTAAGATGATAGACTATAATATTGCAGATGGGTGTAACTACTGAAACCATCAGATCTTTGTCCATGCTATTAGCAACACTTGCAAGGTAAAGGGAGTTACAGCCTACACTAAAAGGGTGGGAGTTTTATATGGAGTATGAATTTTTGATTCCACTTTCAAAGCTGAAATTCAGAAACATCTGTCTTTCAGTGTTCATGATTACCAACACTCATGACTGCATGAGCTCGTTTCCTTGCTTTTCAGCTTGCTGCAGTGTAAGAGAATGACCATTTAAACTCAAAGAAGCAAAACCTTTTAGAAGAAAAGAATAATTTAACGCAGATTGGGACAAGCATGAGAATCAGGCTCATGGGACTACTTCACAGATTGCTCAATGTTTTATTTGATACTTTAAAATGCTATTTTCTTTAGTAATAGTATTATAGCCTCATTAGCATTTTCATGCTGACTACAAGATCATCCCAAGTTACTGTCTTATATTCCATGCCATGCACAGAGTCTGAAAATTTTCAATGACAAGCTGAGGTAAGACGAAACCAGCTCGTATTGGAGCATTGGAATTTATAGGAACTTGTTCTTAATTGATGATGCACAATGCTTTGACAATCCAGGTATTTCTAAAAACCTGCAGGCTTGTTATCCATCACAGTCTGAGCATAGACACATGACATCCAGCTGTGCTGTAACAGCTGTGCTGTGAGAAGTTAGCAGAGACCTGATATTCTAAATACAGGTTCTCTCCTGTCCTGCACCATATACCTGTCTGTAGAAATGAGGCTGCATACCCAAGAAGTCATTCCAGGCCTTTTTTTTCATGCCGTTTCCTTCCCTCAGCAATTCGTATCACAGAGAAAGGAGATGGTTTCACTGCTCTGAACAGTACCATGCTCTTGTACTCCTCTAACCTGAGAGTTCAGTTTGAGAACAGTGATCGCAGGCTCCACCCCTTCCTTAATAACCACAAAATGGTTCAAAACTACCCGCAGGCTTTCCATCCCTCACACTAGGCAAGATGAAGGTGTGAACTACACTGAATGTCACTTTTGAAATACTTGTTACCAGACTGACGTGGGTATTGATTTAAGAGTGTCATTCCTAAAACAGCATCTGATTTTGGCTGCATTTATCAGAGCAAGAGCAATTTCCAGTTCATAGATGCGGGGACTTATGTAGGTTATTTTATGCTTGAATGAATCTTTTACGTTTTGTTGATAAGAGGGGTTTTTTTTTCCCTTTTTTGTTCCTAAGTGAAACAGGCTCCACTTGGGAGAACCTGATTCATGCCTTGTCTTGCTCTGCAGGAGTTCCTGGAGGCAGACAGGGCTAAAACCCAGAGAAATACTTTCTTAGAGGCATGTTAGTTATGATAGAAATTAGTTAGAAACAGATGTTTGTGTGATCCTTATCTTCTCTTGGATCATTATGGAGAAAAACAAAGGCTTTGATTTTTGCCATTTCCACTAGATGGACCCCCCGTATCTTCTGTACTTGTATGTAAGACATTACCTTTCCTTCGCAGATCTTACCTGCCTCTGCCAGTGCAGACACTGTGATAGACCACCTCTGAATGAGCACTGAGCAGCTTTGACTTCTGCAGGGAGTATTTTCTGGCTGCGGGTGTTGGGAGTGAAAAGAGTGAAAGAAAGCCTTGAACTGCTGAGAACTACTGATCGCTGAGTGACTTGAAGCTGGAAAAGCTTCCTCTGCTCCCCTCCTCCCTCTGCAGAGCTGCAAGCCACCTGTAGCAAAAGAAAGGGATGTGTATTGGAGCAATCAGGAAAGGGTTCTGCATTTTGGACATGAATATCCCTGATGAGGAAATAACTTCTAAACTGCTCAATTTACCACCCAAGTTATTCCTATTTCTGGAATAATCTGTGAAGAATCGCTATACACGGCTCATCTGGGAGATGAGGGCTGATGAGAGCTCTTGTGTAGAAATTTTATGGACCTTTCAAGCTGGTCCAGTGTGCAGAACCCTTTTGTTTCTGTAACTGATGCTGTCCAAGTCAGGCAAAAGAAACGTGTTTTTGGCTGAAAGAGAAAAAAACACTAAGGAGCTGCATCAGATTTGTTAGGAAGGGTAACACCATAGCAACAGTTGTCTTTCAATGCTGCTGCTGCATCACTTCATGGTTCTCAGATTGCTGAGCGAGCCACATTCTATTCTGCTGTAAAACTTGCTGCACATGGGCTGATGCTGTTCACAGATAATTACAAGAAAAACATACGTATGAAGCACACTTTTTTAAATTTGCATGTAAAAAGATTTTTTTTTTTCCTCACAACCACATGACATGTTATTTCTTTCATTTTAAAGGATTTTTAATAGGAAGTTTATTGATAGAAGTGGTTGGGTTTGGTAATCTCTAATGAAATTCTTTGTTTGGGGTGAATTTTTATTGTGTGTGTGTAAAATAATAGAAAGCCCCGAACTATGAGGAGGTTGGGGTTTTTTTAATTAGGTAGAGTTACTGTGAAAAAATCAGAAAATGTATTGTGCCTTTCAGTATTTTTAGGCTAGGAATTCAATTTATAACACATAGACACTGAAATAAAAATCTATTATTTCAAGCATCAAAATTAGAACTTTTTGAGAGACTACACTTTCTTCTTTTTCAAATGTTCAGTTTTTGAAAATGCCAACTCTATCCAAATTCAAGTCAGGAAAAATGTTTGAAAATTCTTCTGAGATGAGGAAACTTTTTCCTGCCTGGCTCTGTTCTCCTTATTATATATTAATGCTGTCTGGCTCCCTATGTTGGGTGTGGCTTTTTTGTCATTCTTGTATGAGAACTTGCAGGGGAAATTAAAGCAGACTGACTAATTTAGGATGAATGGTCAAAACACACTATCCCTCCCCCATTTATTCCATCCCTGTTTTAACATAGCCCCTGATGATGGGCAATATGGAGTTACAGATTAAATGTTCGTGAAAATGGAATTACTTGTACAAAAGATACCTGTATATAAAAACAGAGGCTGAGACAAGAGTCTTCTGCTCTGACTGCTCATGCTGGGTCTTTTCTGTGGTTTTCCATTCTGTAGATGTCAGTCCAGCTTCTTCAACAGGCACTGAACACATAATACATTAAACAAAACAAGTGGGCTATAAATGGCCTGTGATTTATGGGTCATCTTGGTTTGTCAGTTCTCACTGCTGTGAAGCACTTCTGGTATTTGCACAATGATGTAAATTATTGCAGCGTGAGCGCATTAGCAAAGTGCACTGCGAGCTGTGAAAGATCCCATTGCTGACATTGTTTGTGCAGCCCAATAAACCGCTCTCATCTCAGTCTTGATGATATCACAGCAGCACAGGAACGAACTTATTTTGAGGAAATACTGATTTATGAAATAAAAGAGAGAATCAAAATGCCATGGGCACGTGGATGTCCTGGCTGTGTGACTGAGTTTGTAGTTGGCTCTTCATTGCCCATGTTAGAAACAGCAGCAAATGATTGTGAACATCAGCTTATATATGGGCGGATGGAGGTGGAAACACTATGTGCAGGGGGGCTGACCTGTGGTTATGTAGTGCAATAAATCAATTAATCGTTTTTATTTCATTTTTTTTCTTTGTGTACAGCTAACAAGAGAACACCAGGTGGCCCTCTCCTCCATCACTTACATCGGCTGCGCGCTGTCCATCTTCTGCTTGACGATCACGCTGGTCACATTTGCTATATTGTCGTGAGTAATTTTAACTTAATACCTGCTGAGCAGCTATTGTGCAGACAGCCACGTGGTGCATCTCAGGCCACTGGCTAGGATACCTTCCGGTGCCTAGCATAAAAAAAAAAAGGTTATTAATTCTACAACCTTCCTTAATTAGATTCTGCACATGCATTTGTAACAGTTGGTTGGTTATTTCTAAATTACTTTCATTTCCTGAAAGGGAGTGGTCTTTATATAGCAAGCTATTTCCATCCTATGAGGACTGAAATTTTTTTTTAATTCTCTCATGTTTCACTATAGTTCAGGAATCTTGCAAGGAGGTTGTAGGAGGGCTTGGTCTGGAGCTCAAAGCAAGTCAATACAAACAAGGACTGCAGGATTACCACCCCTTCCCCTCGTACATACACCTTGGGATTGCTTGGAGTGTACAATCAGTACTTCCTTCTGCTTTTCAACTATCTTGTCTGTAAGGCAGTGTGTTTATAAGGGTGTACCCAGAAAGGAAGGTCAACATTAGCTGCCTCACTTCTCTTCCATGCAGCTTGTTCGCAATTACATCATATAACCCACATTTATTTTCAAGTATCTTGCCGTTCTCTGTTGGGCTGGTTTTCTAACATGTTGCTTTAGTAGGATGGAGGACACCATAGGCAATGTGAAATTAATTCTATGGCTTGTATTTGAACTCTCTGGATCTTGGCAGCCTCCTGCCTGTAACACAGCAGCCCCTTCAAGGGCTTTCTGTGCTGAGAAAGTCTCTGCCATGGGGCACTTAGGGTCTCTATCCTGTTTATATTCCAACAGTGACAACTGAGCTTGAGGCCCAGCTAGGCTTGGTACAAACATTTATAAAAAAGCTTTCATAGAGATTTCTGTCTAAATAAAAAAAAGAAAACTTGACAAAGGGTGAAGCAACTTGTCTGAGGTTGTGCAGCAGACTGGGAGCACAGCAAGGAATGGCATTCTTGTTTCCTTTCACACACTGAACTATGTTCTTCCTACTCGAGAGTTCAATTTTTTATTTCTGTGCCTAAGCATGTCTTTTGGACATCCTGTTAAGAGGCCAGTTTCTAGGAAAAAAGACTTGCTGAAACCCAGTAAACTGATTGCAATCTTTGTTTGTTCCAAGCCCCAAATTAATTCCAAGTCTCAAGGTTCATGTTGGTCATAGCTGGATTATGTGTGTAATGCGTGGCAAAATCCACTCTTAAATAAGTCCTGCGTCTGCCTATCTGGCATTGCACCCTTGGCATGTTTAGGCTAAGGGGAATGATCTGCTCCATTTTTATCTGAGTACAAAGCTGGGTGTTATAGTGTTTAGAAAGGAAAAAGGAGCAAAAGGAGATGGTATTTCTGCAACAGGTCTGAAAACTCCTCAAGAAACTGGAGGCAAACAGAAGACTTGGAAAGAGAACTTGGAGTCAGCTGACTGTCACAGGGTTAAGCAACCCACCTACATTCAAATTGCCAATTAAAAATAATGTGATTAGGTTTTCACTGGAGAGCAGGACCTCATTAAACAGCTGAAGTAAAATTTTGCAATGTACTGTTAGATGACCATGAGGTAAGTGGAGAGGAATCTGGCAAGTTCTTTGCTACTTCACACACTGGCAATGGCAGCTGCTTCCCAGGAGGGCAGTACTGATTGCCTTCTGGGTAACTATGTTCCAGTTTGTGACTACATGAAGTTCATTATTAGAAAGCCATTGGCACCAGGCAGCACATCTTCTCTTTGAGTTACTTTCAGGACATCGATACTTCTTGTCATCTCCTTCTTCACTCTCTTCTAATGGAGCACTGACTACAACTGTGCTGGAAGAGCCGGGGTGACAGCAAGCCATAGTCTGCATTGTCCAGTCTGTGTCACCCTGCTGCAAGGGGCACACACGATGTGTCACCAGCAGTTGCAAAAGTCATCACCACCCAGCATAATACAACAAGAATAGGGGCGTGCACACTGTTGTGTGGAGGAAGCACTCCCATCCACACAGCCCAATGCTCTCCTGAAATGAGTAAAGCTCATGGTAGGCATTGGGAGGCAATATGGATTGAATTCATAGAAAACCTGTTATAACTGGCATGGCTCTTTTTTTTAAAGAATAAAATTATGCTAACGGCCTGAAATGTTCAGATAAATGTTTTTGTTTGTTTTCTACTGCCTATTTCTGGATGAGAACAGAAGCACGAGATCACAAAACTCCCAGGAAAGCATGTGCTTGTCAGATTTCCAGCTGTTTTTAGCAAAGCCAAGAGAGATATGTTCAAATGATGTTGTAATCAAAGTCAGGTCTCTGTCAAGATAGGCACTGCCCAGCTGTACAAGTAGCTATACTCCTGTACTCAAAAGCTGCTAACAGGAAAGTCAAAATTGTAACCAGTGTCTTTTTGTGTTCCCTTATTTCTAATACAAGCAAATACCAACAAAATAAAACCAGAATCTCTGTGGCATGGTGTAGCTGAGGTGGTGCAAGGTGCAGTATGCTTTCTGTGAGGTGAAGATCTGACTTCCTTGACAGCACAGCAACATTCAGGATTGAGCCCTGTGTTAATATACTATCACAAGCTATCAACAGAGCTAATTAATGTGCAAATCAGTCTCTCTGTTGCTTTCAGGATGGCAGCAGAATATCAAAGCAAGCAGTTAGGTACCACTCCATTCTGGTGGAAGGAGTCCTCAAAAAACATCATGATAACACAGCCAATGAATAACCAAAAGCCAATCAAAATGCTTACCAATAAATCATAAATACGTTGCTTCTTGAATACTGTTTTATTCACGTGTCTTTCTGTCTTCTGCCAGGTCTGTCAGCACCATCCGCAACCAGCGCTATCATATCCATGCCAACCTGTCCTTTGCTGTCTTGGTGGCTCAGATCCTGCTTCTCACCAGCTTTCAGTTCAGCCCTGGAACTGTAAGTGCTAAAGAGAGTGATTGTGGTTTTTGCAAGGCACCTCCATGGAATGAATGCCATGTGCCGCAAAAAAGAGAGTGCTTTGCATGCGAGATCTCTTTTTTTAAAAAGCCTTAGCCAAAAATGACATCCTACAACAAGAATAAAGCCTTCTGTGCATCCAAATAGTGTTACAGTATCTGGCCATGTCTGGATTTTTGCAAAACTGAAAGAGAGATGTATGCATCAAACAGAAGAATCACCATAGTGATGGAGCACGTTTTTCAGTTGTGTGCTCAGGTGGCATGGCTGACTTCTGCCTGATATGGCTTATGCTTTCTCTCATGCATTCTCTGTATGGAAAACTGTAGCACTTCTGTACTGGAGAAAATAGTATGAATTTTCTATTTAGGTAAGGTACTTGTATTTCTGCTAGGGTTTTGGGTTGGAGTTTTATTTTGGGGTGGGGGGTAGTGGTGGTGTTGGGTTTTTTTAATCATCAGTTCTCTGCTATGGTACAGCTTGCCTTTTTTTTGTTCCACATTAAAAAAATAATCTTATTCTTGTTGGATGATAATGAGTGTCTTGACAGAGCTGTGCCAATTTCTTCTGCTTTCTTGGAGAGCAAAACAGAAGGTCTTTGGTTTTTGCTTATAAAGTTTTATTTGTGTGGTAGGAAAAGCTATTTTTCTGAACAGCAGATTTATTGTATCACTATGTAAGAGTTTAATCCGAGATCCTCAGTGTCATAAAACATATATATACTTCTCTGGGCATCTAAGGCAATCACTTAAGCAAATGACAAACCACCTTCATATTGCTTACGTGGTGCTTAAGCTCTGTACATGTATAGGATTTTTTTGCCTGATCACATAGATCAGAACTTGAAATTACAGATTGATTTTATGGATCTGCTGCTACAGGTGGGAATTCCTTACGCAGGCTACAAGGATCTTAACCATTAAAACTGGCATCTAAAACAGCTGGGCTAGATTAAGATGAATATGCCAAGTTAATAGTATTGTGTATCAGTAAAACCAATTTTTTCCACCAATTTGTTTTAAAAATGATATTTAAAGTAACATAAGGTCCCTTGGTTAAAGTTCTGCTTGCAAAATTCAGAAACAAAACCTAATTTAAAAATAAACTTTCAGTGTGCTCTGTTTTTGTAATGGCCAAAGCTTGGCTACTTTGGTGACCAACTGTTGCTCCATATTACTTTTGACAAGCAGTGACCAGTTTCAAGTAAATTGAGGTTTGCTCACGCTTCATTTTGGCAATAGAACAGCTACTTAAATTTATATTCAGCTCAAACGGGATCCCTTGTATACCTATTAAGTTTATAAATAACAATAATATCTGGTTTTGCATAGGCTATTATTACCTGACGATCTAAAAGCACTTTGTAGAACTAAGTTCATACTCTTGATGTTTAACATTCAGGTAGGTCCTGAATGAGTAAGATAATGGGCAAGGGAGAAAATGTTAGGGAACGGTTTAGAAGGGAAATAAAATGGAGACAGGGGAGAGAGTGAAAAATATAACTTGAAACGGAAGGCAATGGAAACAAGGCGTTAAAATAATCCTGAGTGTAGAGCTAAAACTCTGCTGAAAGTACATAGGGTTGGGGACAATAAAAGTCAGCAAGACCTGTTTTATGCCATGGACTTTCCAAAGTGAAATACCTGGCAGAATCCATGGTTATTGTAGCCCTGTTTCCTCTGTAACAGTAGTAATTGTAGGGCACAGCACTATGAAGAACTTAAAGTTGAAATGCATGATGTACAGGTTATCTGTCTTCTACACTTTTGTTTTTATTGTTTTAACCTCTTGGGATCAGAGGTGTTGTGATTCATCCTTTTATTAGTCTTCCGTCCTTACTTTCTGTGTGCTCTTTTCTCACCAGCTTTGACGTCAGTTTTAATACCTTTAACTGCTGCTTTAATTGGACTGCTAAATGGTAGCTTACAAAAAGAGAGAGGCAGTATTTACACTAGAAGGTGTAAATTTCTTAATCGTCTTCTTCTGAGAAGTCTATCTCGTGCTAAACAGTTTGTAAGTGCCCTTGCGTGAAAGGACAAGTGGTGCCAGTTTGCTTGAGGAAATACAGTGCAGTAGGGAATGGCATCGCAGGAACAGGCCCTGAGCTGGCATCACTTTCTTGCTTGACTGCCTCTGGATTCTCCATCCTTTTCACATCTCTGTCTCTAGGGATATTTAGTTTTTTATTCCGGATATAGCATACAGTATTCCACTGGTAATTTCAGATGCATTATCTAATAGTTTACTATTTATACTGCAGCAATTTTCCTGTTGTAGAGTAGGAGTAATTTTTAACCACAAAACTCTATTTCCACAAATAGGACTTTGCTCTTTCTAATACATCCAAGAACACTTTTTTTTAAAAAGATGGTCCTTGATACCCTACATCAGTAGTGCCGAAACAGCAGTCCTAAATGATCATGGCGTATTCCAGGAGGGCAATTATTCCTGAAACCAGGATTTTTTTCTTCTAGAGAAAACAGAGAACATTTTCTTCTTATGATATCTTTGCTATCCACATGTCAGTCTACTGACTTCCCTTAGACTTTCAGCAATACAGGGATTTGTTTTTCAGAGTGGTTTAGTTTCTGCTATAGACTATAGAGAACCTTTTTTTAAAACTGAATCCCAAACAGCAGTGTCGTTTTAAAAATAATTAACTATCTTCAGTCTACTAAAGCCTTCCAAAGACCTGAGTGTGTTTATGGGAGAAAATGAAGTATTATTTAGACATAGGAAAATGGAAACTGAAGTACAGTGTGTGAGGCAGCCCTGTGTTTTTCTGGCACAACTGGAAAATTTAATGTGTCTACAATTTGCAGCTCTGCATCAGTGTATTGAGCTGTTTCTCACTTAGTACTCCTGCATGGCATTGCTTAAAACCCTTCCAAATAAAGAGAAGAAATTAGCTACTTTTGTTTATGATATATGTATCTGCAGAAATTCAAGACTGTCTATCAAAGCAGCATATAGATTGCAGGGAAGGACATCCTCAGAGGGGTCTGTATAATGCAGTAAGATTGCCGTGTAGATTAAAAAAACTATTATAAGTTGAATTTAGAAGATATATGCAAATTTTCCTATCTGTTTTATGGCTGTCTTCAGTAAACAAATGACTTATTTCTGAGAGTCTGCTTTACGTTCTCAGTGACTATAACATGATAGGGCTTGCTACTGGCTGAACTGATTTTTCTGTTTCCACAGACTCACTAGCAGTCAACTGTAAGAGTAACAATAATGAGATCTGTCTTTTTACAAGTATTCTACCAAAAGTAGTGTGCATCATATGATACAGCAAGGGACACATGCTTCTTTTTAACACCAGCTTTTCAATGCCTTTCTCAGGAAGGCAATTCTGTCATTTAAGATTATCTGCAAAGCAATAGTTAAGGCACAAATATAGAATGAGTAACAACTTTGCTATGGATTTTGTGTAAAAATCTGCAGCTCAGTATTATACACAATTATATACAGACCAGCCTTCTGCTACTTCACTAGGTTTTGTTTTTCTGCTGTTTTGTGATTCATACCGTTTGGCTGCTCAAAAATTGGAAAGTATCCACTTGACAGAACTAGCTTGTAAGTCAGCTTTATGCTGCATTTTTATTTCCATAGACTAATCTTTGGGTAGAATTCAAAAAGCATTAAAATGGATTTCATAGCCTTATGATAAAATTAACTGGAAAGATTTTTACAGTTTTTGTCAATAAGCAAATCTGATTTAGTTACCTGTCACCAAACATAAATACGAAAGCACATATAGATCTTACTTACATGAATTAAAACCAAAGTTACTGCTTTTTAATTTGTGTAGTCACAGTGGATTTGAATTAGAATGCCCTTGCACTAGCACAGAACTAGCTTAGTACAAGTCAGAAGGTACAGGAAAGCTTCAATTTTCATTAAAATATCAAGTCCCGACATTTTGATTTTCATTAGTGTACAAAATCTCAAACCATCAACAAAAAGAGTGAAATGCCAGCACAGGGCAGCTAAGCTAATGCAACAAAGGGAACTAATGGCTAACAGCTGAAGACCACCATGGCAGCAAACTGGTTCCTACTGGTCATGCTTCCTCAGCACCCAGGCTCCACCTGCCTGGATACCTTACTGTGACTTGTCCAGGTGAGGAAGGGAAGCTTTGAAGAAAAGAAGAAAAAATGAAAACCAAACCCATGTTCCATACACATGGACCACATTTAAGCAATCCCTCTGAAATTCTGTAGGTGTCACAGAAGGGATGTTGCAACTACAGAGCAGAATGACCATGATCAGTATGCTACAAGATGCAAAACTGAGATAGAGCTGGGACTTGTTCCAAGAGCATGTTTAAAATTTGCCTTAACTGAAAGCAAACCAAACAAGGTTATCTTGTGGTAAGATCATTGGCAGTCACATCTGTTCAATTACTGTATGATGAGCAAAACCACTTGTGGTGAGACATCCTCGAAAAGCAATTAGTGGGGAAAGGAGAATGTGCTGTGCGAATACGTGAGGAGTGGGGAAGAAGAAAGGATTAAGTTTTCCTCTTTTAGTAAGTTAGGCTGATAGGAGACTTCGAGAGAAACATAAAGATCTCTTTGAGGAGCAGCTTAAGGAAAAGCCAGATCTTAAGACCAGACTGCATTTCCTGTAGCCCACTGTGTAAACATTGAGGTGGGTGTAAACGAGACTCAAGACTATGTTTTTACTTCTTGCTGCATTGCCTTAGTCATGGCATTCCTCTCTTTTGAGGCAGCACTTGTTTTATTTCAAAACTTATTATGGTTTAAATGAAAACAGATAGTCCAGTTTACACCACGTGGGCTCACTTTCTAGATGGTATTTTACTGTTGCTTAAACTTTCATATTAGCTCCAATTTCCAGATTATTGAGAGCACATAGTGAATAAAGGACTACTAAGAAATATTCAAATAGTCTGTAAACACCCTACAGAAAAGGCTTTCAGTTCTTTGCCTTAATCAGTAGATGTGTTCTTGTCAAGAATGACTTCATAATCAGCTGGTATGTCAGACTATGGGAAATGAGAATTCCACCACAGAGCAATTAGGATCCAAGAGCGAATGACAGCTTGCTATAATTTTCTGAAATGTCTATATTAGTATTGCTGATAGAGAATCATCAGACAGAATAAAATGTGACTTAATTTGTGTGTTGTCCTATTTTTGCTATGAAGAACAGCAAAGCAGGAAAGCCACATGGCGAAGTGTAACCAAAGAGCAGCTTCAACATGGCACTTTATTTTAAAATTTCCATGTTTTGCTCAAGCCTAACTGATCCACTGACTTTTTACCAGTTCTTTGTAGAAAATGAGACATGAATTATACAGGTTTTTCTACCATCACAGAACAGGGAGCAGGCTACAGGGCAATGCTTGTACCCCGACTTCTTTGGCTTTAATATATTTACTACAGGCCTGGCAGGATGTCAGCCCTTCAGTTTTGAATTCATAAATATGTTGTAGCCTTTAGTAGCAGTATTGCTCCTACTGTTATAAATAAATAATCTGTTTGAATTTCCACATCACATTTGGAAGTGGGTTTTTTTGTTTCTTTGGTTGTTTTTGTTGTGGGTTTTTTTTTTTTTTCATTAAAAGGTAAGAGGATTTGTTATTCTGAAACTATTTGAAAATGCTGTAGAAAAATGAAATTCTCTAGTGCTTTGTTTCTGAGACTGTTTTACTCCGATGATTTAGCATTTAGCATGTAAATGTATACAGGACTATATAAAAAAATTGGAAAACCGATGTGACTGCATTGCAAAGAAGTAATGTATTAATTTTTTGTTTCTTAATTTAGGTGCCTTGCAAGATCTTGGCCATTCTTCTTCATTTTTTCTTCCTGAGTGCTTTTGCATGGATGCTGGTGGAAGGATTTCATCTTTACAGTATGGTGATCAAAGTATTTGGGTCAGAAGAGAGCAAGCACTTATATTATTACGGAATTGGATGGGGTAAGCATTTAGTAGCTGCTTGCTTTAAGTCTTCTCACTGTAGGATTTAAGTCTCCTCACTGTAGGTCAAGATTATATTCACAAGCATACATAAAATTTTCATCTTATGATTGTAATTCTCCTTACTGTCGGATAACAATGCATAATTTTTCTGACTGTACTCATACTTCTGAATGTATAGATCCTAAACATAATTCCAGACCTTACTAGGCCAGATCAGATCCTTAATCACCAAATCAATAACAAGAGTATAGGAGGGAGGTCTCACTGTGCTGTTATGTTCTTCCTTTGGTTTTAACTGACAACACAGGCTTATTCTGTCTGTGTTCTTCAACCCATACAGGAAAAATTGGCGCAGTAGCACAGGAGTGTCACAAGACATCATTAGTTGATGTTTTGTGCCTTGAAATCCTTAGATGAAAAAGGCTGCAAGGAACCGCAGTATTATTACTAAGAATAAAAAAGTAGTCCTATGACACAGGAATCTCACAGATAACAATTCAAAGCTTTTAAAATGCAGTAACAAAAGCATAATCTGTGTATACTGAGGAGTTGAAAACAAATATTTTGTTGCAGACTCTTCACAGCAGATGAAGGCTAGCTTGCTTTCCCTGCCCTAGACATAACAGCAACGACGCTTGATAAAACCTTCACGTTTAGAAGAAAAAGAAAACCTCATACATTAAGGCAAAATTAGAGATGTAAAAAGATAGCAAAGAAATATTTATGTAATTACAGATAATTTCAAAATGTGTTAAAACATGTACTATCTATCCCCCCTACAAATTCATTTGAAAGCGGAATGAAAACCAATTATACCAATAATGCAGACCTGCTGTAATCATAATTGGAATATTTAATACCTATTGGCACCATGCAGATCTGGATGATATCAATGCTGTTCACTTATAGATATATATACATATTTCAACAGCTGCCTACTTGTCCTTTTTTTAATGTGGCCTTTTTACTCTGTACATCATTCCTCTTTCATTTCTAAATCTTAGCAGCTCTATGTAAGGGCCATTCAAAACAGTCCTCTGGTGAATAGTAGAACTGCAATTGAGTGAGTTAGAATTCTTCTTCTTTGCCCTCATTGTTTCTCTGTGACAGGTCAAAGAGCATCACATACATGTGTTCTTATCCTGGTTGCTTGAAGATAGATTTTTTTTCTCTTAAGGAGTGGCCAGTTTGCATGCCAGCAATAGGCACCTTAAAGCTGTGGTGGCTGAAGACCATAGACACAAAAGTAAGAGAACCTAGGCAGGCTGGAGATTTC
>JAVSBS010003836.1:329003-350207 GCA_033124195.1 Coracias cyanogaster | reverse complement strand
GGCAGGCTGGAGATTTCTAGGTTCTTCTAGATTTATGGCTAAAAGTAGTGAAACCTGCTAGAGAGGTTTCTTTTGGATCTATTTAATCCAGGCGTCACGGAATACAAATCTAAGTGGATCAAACCAAAGAAAATATTCTCATATGCCCCTGAGAACTCTTTCTCCTTCAGAAATATTATGTAAAAAGCCACAACGGTTAATAAATTATTTAAGAACTGGCATTTAATTCACTGGAGTATTTGCTTATAGCAGATGCATTGATTAACTCAATTTACAACCCATCATTAATTACATTATGAAAATAAATTAATGATTTATATGTGCTGCAATACACCTTAACCCTTTTTTCCCTGGAATTTTTTGTAAGGTTTATTTACTGTAAAATGGGAGTGATCTACAAAGTGATTTAGAAGATACAAGGATAAACATGGCATCTGACTGTGATATGACTTGTACTAAATGTTGCATTTTCCCCATTTTATTGCAATATGATTGCTACCACTCAATTAGCACAATGAGTACATAGTCTATTGGTACACAACCCAATGGGATGTTAAATGTGGTTACTAAAAGGTCTCTTCAGTGAAATTTGGAGTAATGCTTTGGAGGATAATCCCTCAGACACAATATATATTTGTGATCAAAACAGATGTACTTAGCAAAATAAGGGAGGCACCAGCAGTAGAAGTTTCTATATCTGTTCTTTCAGCAATGCTCTTCTTGGCAAGGATTGCGTAAGAACCCTGGTGGAAAGCTATATTTCTTAAATGTAGCAAAGGTACTGTTGGAGGTGGGTAGTGGAAGACCTCATCCACAGAGCAGTAAAATATTTCTCTGCAAAAACCTTTCAAAACTCTTTTATGACAAAAAAAAATTTATTTTGGAAAGCACGAGCCAATTATTATCCCTACAATGACTTGGAAAAAAAATGTTTTCTGAAATCCAGTAAATCAGCCATGTTGCTGGGAAAGTAGTTTGTATTGCTTTATTTTTTCGGTATAGCTCATAATATTTACATTTGAATTAAATGTTGCATTTCCTTAATCACATCTGACATCATGTCATTGCTGCAAGTGTGTCTAAACATTGCTGAAGTAATTTAACTAGGCAAGTGCATTCCAAATTGTTTATCTCTTGATAAACATCAGGGCAACCTTTATTCAGTCAACAGCATTGCCACTCACTGTCTGGTATGTAACTCTAATGCTTACTCACTTGGTAAGATATGTTGCTGCACAATGATGATTTAAAGAGACAATCCACATTGCAGTGTTCCCTATTTAAAAGCTGAAAAGGACACCCTGGTTTGTCAGTTCTCCACTATCTCTTTTGTTAGCATATTGGCACTGAATATGAATTAATGTTTAATTGGAGACCAAGGGTCAGTCCTGCCCTCAGCAGCAGTGTGTACTCACATTCTATGGGTAGAGTTTGGGTTGTTCCTTCATGAATCTGATGAAAGTATATTCCATAAAATTCCTGCATCTAAAAGTCTAGCAAGGCTGGGGAAAGAGACTAAAAGGATTTTGTCCTAAAATTATTTTGTTTGGCTCTTAAAATTAGCGTAAGTTTGCATTTGAATGCAACTGCCAAAAGGAAGTTGAGCATGCTTTGGCAGTGGGGTTAGACTAGATAATCTTCAGAGGTCCCTTCCAACCCTTACTATTCTGTGATTCTTTGATTCTTGTGCCGTCTTGAGACCATAATAGATACACATTTTCAAGTATCTAATAAAAATGGCCAGTTTTTTTTACATATTGGCTTAGCTAATTATTATACTGACCAAAGATGGTTGAAAGAAGTTGAAGACAAGGGTGTGTCATCTCACGTTAGCCAAAACAGATAGTTCATTTCTTTGCTCTTTCGTTTTTGTTGAAGTGTGAATGCATTTGACTTTTGTAAACTCATAGTCCCTGGAATAATGACAAACCCCAATTCTGAATTTAAAACACCAGAACCATCATTCTTATTTAAGCAGAAAAACTGGGCTAGATATATAAGCAAGTTTGCAAAGTCTGTATTAATGACAAATTGAAACTGGAGGCAATGAGAGGAGATAGGGACAAGGAATTCTACACTGCGTGCCACTGATCTCCTAACATCTATTGAGATTTCTGAGAGGTATTGCTCCTGTAAAATGAGTTCAACAGTAATCAGAGGGACAGGATACAAAATGTGCAGAGCTGATTGAAGTTTCTGTGTATTATCTTTAGTCCCAAGGGTGCTAAAATTACCTCAAAGACTGCAGTTGTCAGGAATTCAAAAGAAAAATAATTTGAGGAACCTTTAAAACTACCTTGAGATTGATGGAAAAAAACCCCCAACTTTGTTGCCTTGGTGATTCAGCATAAACCACACAGATCATTGTAGAAAAGCTTTTCCCACCCACCCACTTTTAGGATGCTGATAATACAGTCTGTGATACTAAAGATTTTGCTGTGGCACTTTGACCTTAACATGTTTTTCTATTTCAGGAAATTTCATTTCCTTTAGAGACTGTTCTGAGCAGTTAAAAGACCAATTTTTTTTATTTGCTGTTGCTTGATGTAGTCCCAGACTTCCACATAGGTATGGTATCACACGGCAGAAGGAAAAGAAAATCATAGAAAGTTAACATCTACAAAACAAGTGGAAGAATATACTTTTCCCAATGAAGTAAAGCAGATCTTTTCAGCACTGGAAGGAAATATACTTTCATTTGTGTCTAATGCTTCAACCTTCTCAATAAATTACATATTAGCCTCTTGGAATTAATGTCCTAAAATTGCTTCAAATTGTCTGCCACAGAGTTTCTACAGCCTATTTTCTTTTGCTGTGTGTAGAAGACACAGAGCTTTCAAAATAGAGCACACAGATTTACAGGCATTTTCTATTTTATTTGTCATTAGTGCCTCAGAAACATAACACAAATGGATTAGATGTGAAGTTCAACACTGACGAAGAGCACCTAGCTGACATTCATTTTTGGCTTTACCCTAGTAACTGTATTTGGGCTGAATTCAGGGAAAAACCTATCTGAGCAAGGATTGCAATATTGGGCTTCCTGTGCCAGGTATTGGGAGTTTATGCCTGCTCTACAGGTTGGATTATGGTGCTGAGCTCAGGAGGTAGCTTTGAATTAGCTGGCTTGGGGACCCAGAGGACTAGAGCTGGAGCAGCGCATGGCTCCACATGTGTTGATTTACCCTGTTTGAATGTGATGCTGTATTGTTCTAGGACTCTAGAGACATCAGTGACACCAGTGCAATAGATCAGCTGCCAGAAAGGTGTGCTAGAACATTGTCATCTGATACCATGCTCTGGAAAGCACAATCTGTTATATCATATATTTGGCGACTTGGAGTAGGGTTGGTAAGCGTATTGCTAGCATCTACTAGTACTAAGAAAACATTCCGATACAGTAAAAAAACATAACCATAATTCTTTTGTGGATGATACCTAGTGCAGCACAACATTAACATGACCTGTTATGGGTGCAGGTTAAACTTCATGGCTCTTATGTAATTATTACTGACAAAAGATTAAGCAAACACTTACTTTTGTGTATAATCTGTAAGAATTCTTCAGTCCAGATAAAAATCTTATGATCTCCTTAGGCTAAATATAGATTATTTTCAACCTTTATAGAATTTATTGGATGGCTGTTTGTTAAAGGAAAAATACTCCAATTTCACTATAACAAAAGCTTGATTCTGCCTCCATCACCATTATCTATTTAATATCTTGTTAATGCAAAGAAAAGGCAAACACTGCACTATAGACTGCAGACCATTTTATTCTCACTAACTTAACAGCTCTTTTCATGCAGATGACTGCTCTACGTTTCATCTGCATAAGTTTTATTATCTTCCAAAGGAACTCTGTATTTAATTTTCTTCTTCACTGCCATTTAAAATTGATAAAGAGTCATGCTAAATCCTTTGAATATCCAGCATTTGTCTTAGAGAAATAGGCAGACTAGACATATAAAGGAGAGTTAGTTGGGAACAGGTATTTTTGTTTCTGTGACAAAGTCCCTGCTGCGGGAAGACATCAGGGACTTTCCATCACAACTTGCATCAGAAGACAGTGTCAAGGAACAATGTCTACTCAGCAACTGAAGATGTGATTAGGAATGTGTAGACAAACCTGTGGGACCTTTAGTGCAGGCAGCTCACATACCCATGACAGACCGACTTTCAGCAGATACGCTTATGTCTGTGCTTAGTTGCTCTTTTGCATGTAATTATTCTTGATTTTGTTCAAATATGTGCAGGAATTTCCTTTCTTAAATAGACAAATGGGACAGTAAACTTTGCTTAGGTCTTACACAAATATTACTTCTAAGGTGTTATTCTTGATTTGGACAAGTATGAGAGAGTAGAATCAAGTTTTATGGGATATTAAACTCCATCGCGCAAATTGGATTTCAAAGTCTAAGACCTAAACGATGCTTGTAGATGCCGCTTCTTAAGTACTGAGTATCTTACTCATTTATGAATACAAAGTGTTTCTAGCCATAATCATTGTAGAATGAAAATACTTCTTCCAAAAATTATAGTTCTGTCATTACAGGAAAATTTCACAGAATTTCATGGGGATGATATTGGTAAGATTACGCAGAAATTGCTTGTCAGAGAATTTTATAAAGCCTCATGTGGAAAATTGAAACTTTAAGCCATCCTGTATAATACTCTGTCTGGGACCTGGTTATTAAATTCCATAAGATGATAAAAACCCAAACCTTCACATTTTTATTAAATCATACAGGAATTAACAAGACAATAACTTAATATTTAAGGGGTTGAAGTTTTACTATATTCAGAACTGTTGGCAAGAAAAACCTCACTTTCCCTCCAGGTCCTGGACTGGAAAGGAAAGCTGTGCTAAAGTGGCACAACAGGATATCGCAGCGCTGGGGGCCAGGGACACGCAGCTCCCCATGACAGCAGGACCATAATTGTCTGCCCTTGTATAATTGCCACAAAGCAATCCTCCACCTCCCAGGCTGCAGCACACTGGAATTGTCAAAACCCATCTGGAAACACAGTGTACTTTAAACACAAAAATCTTGTAGAGCTATTACATATTTATGTTAAAATGAGTCTTCGCTGGGCAGCTGAGGGGGATCTGAATTTGCTTCTGCCTCTTCATAACTGTCTCTCACTGCTGTGTGTGATGCTCTGGATAACTGAATGTCACCATTTCTGTCCTCCCGGCTGCTAGTCATGCACCCCTGTGAGAAGCTCAACTTTGTTTTCTAGATCATTTTGAATTCTTGAGCAAGGTGCACTTACCTGGGGGGAAATGGTTAAAATAAGTCTGATGTTGCTTCACAGGGTATCACTGCTTGAATGGCAAGAGACAGGAATTACATAAACAAAAAACGTTGAAAAAGCACTGTGGTTCTCTGTGAAATTAACACTAATTCTGTCTAACTGCTAAACTAGTACTTTATTGAAAAGTTGTATTGTTTGTTTGACATTAATCAATTAAAACATGTTATATTGCACAGCTACAGGTGGATGTCAAGTTGCACTTAATTCTAAATGTAGTCTGAGCTGTTCTTTTGTCCATAGAAGATTCAGCTGAACTTCCAAGGTTTACTGGAAGATGCACTTCTGTTGCTAGTATTGCCACTGACTTTGCATTTTTGCAGGCTGCCCACTGGTGATTTGTGTAATTTCTGCAACCTCATCCCTAGACAGCTATGGAGAAAATGGCAAGTGAGTATGGAAATGTCTTCACTCCAGGGGCAGTAAAAATGAAAAAAATCTGATGGGGAGAAGAACTCATAGATCTGTTAACAAGGCCATAGTGCTCCAAGATCCTGCTGAAGAGTAGGAGAGAGAGCCTGTAAAAGCTATAGGCAGCTTCTTAGGTCTAGAAGGATCGGGTTTGTTTTTCACTGCGGAGATGATGCACAAAACGGTCCTGAGATGTTTTGTCTGTTTTTCCCTTTGGCTGCAGAGGCAGAAGGCGTCCTGCAGTGAGTGCCCTGCTCACCCCATGCAGGGTAAAGTGCGGGCTGAAACATTTCCTACTAGATGAGAATAATCTGTGATTAAAGATATTTAAAGTTTTGAAGTTTAAAAGATATTTAGAGTTTGAACTGCAGTTAAACATCTGAAGATCTAGAATGGATATTGTTAAAAATTTTGAAAAATTATGTTCCTTTCTAATTTGGAAAACGAAAAGCAAAGAAAAATAAAAACGCGGTAGGATTCAACCCTACCATAACATAAGCACAAGATTTGGAGCAAGGGTTGTTTTTTGTGTGTGGTAAACTAGCTTATATTGTCACTGCTGTAAGAGAGACACGTGAGGCTGACAGCATGTTTCCCAGCCCCTGCCTCACCACCAGCCAGGCAAGGCAGGGACGGCTTCAATTTGTCTTTTGCTACAATAACAGTGCTCACAGCAGTGAAATGACTGCCTGTGATACAGGAGACAAGAACAACAAATAGCAAATAAAAACCTTTCCTTTCATCCCATCTTTCCACCTCTAATGCTATTTGAAGGCATGCTGGGGCAGGTTTCTGTCACTCTCTCTCTGCAAGATACAAATCAAAATGAGATCCTGCCTCAGATTCCCCAGGTGTGAGGGGAAAAGGAGCTTCTTATGATGCTCTATCGTGTTTCTTGCTTTCAAAATTCATCAGTCTTCCTGTACTCTCTTTTAGTCTCTTTTTAATTAAGAACATCACTAATTAAAAGACCGTGTGTTTCATCTAAAATAATTCTGATTTTTCTCTGCAGTTGCTGGCTTTCATTAGAGAACGGAGCGATCTGGGCTTTTGTGGCACCAGCGTTGTTTGTAATTCTGGTAGGTAAAACCACGACTGCTGCTGTTTTCTTGTTGCATGTCTGTGTCAGCCACACAGAACTCGCTGAAGGTCTGATGTCAGTCCTTGTGTCAGGCCAGTGAAACAACCTGAGGAGGAATGGTCCAGAATTACTTTGTTCCTCCTCTGACTTTTGTGTTGTACGTGGCTGTATATTAGTTTAAGCCTATTGATTCTCACACTATTCATTTCATTATTCCAAGTCCAAAATCCAACCTCAAATACTGGGACAGCCCTCTTCTGGAACAGCCCTATTGGGGCCATTAATAACTGTGTGCAACCAAGTAATCTTGGGAGTTTTAGTAATTCCCAGGAAGATCCCCCAAAAGAACCAACTCCATGGTTTGTGTTTCATACACACTTGTAAAAGCTGAAAGGCTGATTCCACCCCACTGGTATTTGAAGCTTTTGCAAGCACCCTCAGTGAAGATGACCATTGGCAGAGTTTGCAAGCAGTCAGCAGCTCACAGGAATGGTTAAAACAACAGCCTGAGCTTGAGTCACCCTTTGGGTGAGCCCAGGGGAAGGTGCCTCCATGCCTGTCACCTTACAGTGACAAGGAACTTGTCCTATTCCTCCGATTTTGAATTCAATGTTAGGTATGGCAGTTTGTCCGGCAGATCAAGGCAGGGCTGTTAAGGCGAGTTTGCCGGGGTTCAGGTGGCTGCTGCAAACCTTTCTGCCAGCTATAATGAGTGTCATCTTTCCAGGGGAGCGTGCAGGTCCGTGGCTCTGATGTTGATACATGAATGCTCTACAGCAGTTTAATTATGCCCACACATTAAATTACAGTGAGTTGTAGCTTAATCACTGTGATTAAGGAGTCAGAGGTGTTTGCAGGGATTAAGTGAGAGATTATTCCTCTTCAGCACTGTTTCCAATACTTTAATTGATCAGGTTGTCTACAAATTTTGCTGCAAGTTATAATGTCAGAGTGAGTATGAACATGGAATAGACTTACTGATTACTGAAATGAGGTTGTCTTTAAAGTTTTACTTAGATTTCAAAGACATAAACCCAAACCTAGATGTGAGTCTGCCTGCTATGGTATTTAAGGAGGGTCAGGTAAAATAAGATTTTGACTACTTGCATGGAGGAGCATCAAAAGGAGCCACTCACTGTACCTTGTGCTTCCCTGAGAAAGCTATGATTTCTTTCAGCACAAAGAAACTTCCACAGATTTCATCACACAGAAAAACCCCACAAATCTTGCTTACAAGCCAAAAGAAGGAAGGAGAGCTACACATTTACAGCTAGTGTTTACCATTGCATATCTCTGTAACTATTTGGCAAACAGAAGGAGGCTCCTTGGCTGACCTTTTCCATCACAGGCAATTTTACACTGTGGCTGAGAGGATATCCTAACATTTGCCTGGGAGACAGTGAAATCAGCACCACTTACAGGCCAGCCCAGCCCAGCCCAATCCAGCACCTTCCACCCAAGGTACAGCATCTGAAAAACTAGGCTATATAAACATATTTAAAAAACAATGAAAACAGTTGCTATATTGATATGACAGAAACTGTCTCATGTTAGCATTTTAATCAAATTATTAATGGCAACACTGGCAAGTCCCTATGCAGTAAGAGCAGAATTTCTTTTACTTAAGTGAAAACATACACATGTAAATAAGAAGTGTTCATCACTGGATAAGAGCTGGCTAAAGAGCCCTGGACTTTGTTCCAACAAACTTAATTCCTTGTTGGCCTGTACCTTGGACCATCTGTACGTGAGTTTATATTCAAAGATACGTAGATATTGATGATGGGAGAGCAATTAGCATAATATAATATTCAAAGGTCTCCTCCTCACATTAGCACTTGCCTCCCGGCCATTGTTCAGCAGCAAAGGAGGAAATGAGATGCAACCAGTAAAATAAAATCTTTCCCAGCTGCTGTCCAAAGATTATTAATCAAAACATGCCAGATAGTGAAACACTTACTCACCTGAGTGAGCACATCCTTCAACAATTTGCATGTGTAGCTGCTTGTCAGTGAAAGTAAAGGTTTAACTTTCTGGCTCTCACTTATGATATATCATATTTGTGCAGCTCAAGTTATATTCTTGTAGGGATACAAATATTTTAAGAAAGAGAAAGAGTGAGCTTACAAGGTTGATCCACGTAGAGCAATTTGTTAAATAGGCTAAACCCAGCTCTGCCCAAAACAGCAGCAAGCTAGCTGACAAATTATTCTCTCTAGGCATTGAATATGCTAGATGAAAAATGTGTTAGTGCCTATAGGGAAATAACAAGGCTAAACCCTATTTTCTGTGCACATGTGTGCCTGTGCTCTTTAAATAATAAATTAGCCACTAGTTGCATGAACTAGTCTTTAGCTCTGAAAATCCTTCTCAAAAGCAGTTTTTGACTACTTCCATCCACAGTTTCTGTCTGCCAAGAAAGAGGATTATGCGGTGAAGAAAACAGGGGAGCTGCTCTTTTTAACTCCCACTCGCTAGAGACTAGGCAGACACCATCTACTCTTGTCCTGCCACAGCCTCACAGGCAATATAGACATCATGGAGCCTTAAAACAGTGATGTGGTGGGTGTGTGACTGGGAGAAAATAATCACACATACTTTTCTAGGGAGTAATTCACAGAAGCTCCCAGCCCTATGTCGATTCCCATAGCCAAAGTGTTCTTTCCTTGGGTGCTGAGCCAAGCGATGTGATGAAGGAAATGGTTCCTTCTATGTATAGGTCTTTTGGTATCTACCTGCATCTTAAGGTTTAATGATCACTCTTCCCCACCCTGCAAACCACAACAGCCAAGCCTCTATAGCATCCTCTTAAGGTAGCTTCATAAAAAATAATTGTTGCAATTAGTTTGAAAACCAAACTAATCTCAGCCAATGTTGGCCTGGGACATGTCTTAAACAGAAAAAAATCTTGACAAAGCACCTGAATTTTTGGAATAAGACATTAAAACTTCTGGCAGAAGGCTCTGTTTGTTATCGACCATCTGCTGCCTTGGTGTGTTTCCATAGATATGGCAGAATTAAGAAAATTCTGCAGAAAGCATCTGTATACATGGAGCAGTGGGTGTGCCGAAGACAGTGAACAATCCGTTGCAGGGGGGGAGATGCTGGGCTGTAGTGGCAAGTCCTTTCTATTGGCTTCCCTCTAAGCAGTTATCTTCCTGGTGCTTTTTTACAAGGCTTTTGGATAAACAGCATTTTTATGGAGCTAAATGATTTTCATTAGCATATTGCTATCCGTTCTGTGCTGTGGGGACATCAGCTTTCCAGTCAGTGTCTTCAGATGGAACTCTGTAGAACTTGGTTCCAGGCTGACATTGCCATCGCTATCTTTGATTCGTACTTGCTTATGAATATTCAATATATAAGAAAATATTATCTCCTTTGTACCTGCTGATGATAAATGACTTAGTAAGTTCTGTTGCCTCATAGTATTTATTCATACCTGCATATACCAGTGCAGAATTTGGATAATTTCTGTATGCTGAACAGTATTTCACTCTGCAGGTAGGTCCACTGATTGGAAAGTGACAATTTTTGTCCCTTATTAGAAATCATTCATCATGGGAAAAGGTGACAAAATTGGACCCATAGTGTTTAAAGGCCCTGAGACAGTAGGATTCCTCAGAGTCATTGAAATCAAGCACATACTTCAGCGCTGTGGTGGCTTAGAGCACAAATGAACAGACAGCAGCTGCTAAGCTTCTCATTCTTTCTTATTAGCATCCAGTTATGAGCACTTTTGCTATTTTAAAATTAAATTCCTTCATTATTTTAAAATTAAATTCCTTCATTATTTTAAAATTAAATTTCTTCTTGCTTAACCAACAGGAAAGCATGCAACATTTTTTTCAAACAAGGTACAGATTGTAAGAATTAATATTAGGAAAGAGTAGAAGTCAGGGATCTGTTACACCTTATATTTATTTTTTATTTCGTTCTGTATTTCCTTTCCAATCTCCAAGTTTTCCAGTGATATTCAGCTCTGACTGGTGTGATACTTCATGCATTAATGTGAAGCCATAAAGTCTAAAATCACACCAGTTACTCTATTCCATCTGTAGTTTATCTGGGACACCTAAAAAGCAGAATCAGGCTTTCCAAAATCTTTCTCCCAAATTTTAACTCTGATCTCATTTAATCAACTAGCTGTCTTGGAAAATGCATAGTACCCTATAATGATTTCTGATGTGCCCTAGGAATGGGTTGCAAAAACTTGCAGCATCAGTGTGCTACCAGTGATGTCATGATAAGGCTCAAATTAACTCACACCATGAGAGAGTGGGTTAAACCTCACTGGAGGTTTAGACTGTAAGAGTCCTTTATAACTCCCTGTACCATTGCCCGAAACTGAAGTGGAGCCTGAAATAGTTTGTGGTTTTAGAGGGAAGCTGGTCAATGGATTTAATTAAGGCAATATGTTTTATACATTTTTTTTTTTTAGTTCCTCTGTGCTGCCAAGCCTTTTCTTGGCTAGCATGCAACATACCACATCAGAGCATTTTACACAGGGGATTTCTGCACTGTGCTAAAGAAGAAACAAAAACCTTGTGAGACCTGGAGGAAATCTAGGTGAAATCCCTGCAAAAAAAAAAAAAGCTAAGGGAGGGAAAGAATTTGTCTCACTGTATCTGGTCTGATAAAATTTTGATGAGAAAAGATTTTGAAAGAGGTCCTATTTACTCATTTAACTCTCTTCCTGATATGACAATTTTCAGTCAGATGAAGTTGTCACTAGAGTAAGCCAGAGCTCCCTGATGTCTCTGGGATCTTTCCATGGGCTCTGGTGGGCTTTGGATCAAGACTACAATAACGGGAACTGGCAGCTCCTGCTGATTTCACAGAGACTTGCGAGTGCCTGCGGCTGGACAAGCTGCCTTGAAAGGAGTCCTGTGAGTTAGGAAACAAGTGCTAATATTATTAGCTATGTTTTTTTAAAAGTAGAGTGTGGCCAGTACCTGCAAGCAAAAATATTCTAGGTTCCTTTGTAATTTTAAGTCAGAATAACTGAAACTGGCAGGTAATCTGGCCTTTCCAAAAGGTAAGAAATATGAACTATGCACCGTTCCCTTATCTAAATGTTTATTCTCCTTGTTTGGGCATTCTGATATAGGTTAAAGAATAATGAGTGTCTCCTCAACTAAGCACTCTCCCATTCAAATAACTGGCAAAGTATTAATGTCAGATGCCAAAATAATCACTGGAAGCACAATTCAGTGACTATGTTTTGGTTTCCCATTATAAGGGCACTGGAAACATCTCAATGCTATAGTTACTGAAACATTAACAAAGGAAGACATTTGTAGCCTATCTGTTTATTTAGGCTGGAGGAGATTGCACTAATTTCTCAAAATAACTAAGCAAAAATTTTCAAGTGGTTCAGGAAATTTAAATATAGAACTTCAAGACTTGAGTCTAGTGGTTTGTTGCTAATTTTACAAGTATCTTGGTTTTTATCAGCAGTGAGATCACAAAGTTTCATTCTCATCTTTTAAACATACACTAATGCACCCTGCAAAGGATATAGTCATACTGACTGTACAACAAGAGAAGCTCAAGGCATTTTAAAATTTCCACTGTAGACCATCCAAAATACCTAGGAATGTCTGATTTGATTTCTTTTTATATAAATAAATTAAAATTCAGCTAGAAATGCTGAACAGTTTGTGATTTAGAAAACTGTCAAATTTGCCTCCTTTGACACTACCGTGCTTGTGCTGTTTTCATGATAAGCTCTTAGGGTTCATGTCCAGTTTCAGTGAGAGTTTGCAAAAATACGAGTATTCATTAGTTGATGCTTTTCATTCATAACTTTCATTGACTGTCATAAAATGTAGGAAATTCAGCATTTGAAGAATGATATTTCATCTTTCTTTCTTTCCTTCATTGGGTTTTGGGGGGGCAATATTTTAATATACATTATTTAGGCATAATCCGCATATTTTAAAAAATGCTATGCAGAAAGCAAAATCTAGGAGTGTCTTTTTTAGACACTTTTTTAGAATTTGGATGGAAGAAAGCATTAGGGTTTAGCATCTGTGAGGCTGGCAGGATTGTGCTGTTGTCTGCAGTCATCAGAAAAAGGCATCATGGAGCATCTGTGTCAGGATGAACCTGAATTGCCAGTGAGACATCCGCAAGGACATGTCAGAAAGGGAGACTGATATTTTGGATAAAAGACTAAAAGAGGCTGCTGGAAGATAAAGTATCAGGAAAGAAGTTAAGGGTACAGAGAGGCATTTTCTGTGTAATACCCATGAAAAGGTGGAATAATGATAATCATCATTTGGTGGCCACACAGCAGAAAATTGGAGAGTTTGGAGGAAAAGGCGAAGAGCAAAAGAAAAGAGAAAGTGTAACTTTTTCATGTTCATCTCTTGCTGCTTCGGTCTACGTGCATATTTAGCATATAAATGGGTTTCTCATTAATGCTCATTGCCACCTCAAACAATTTGTAAACAATATTTGCCAAATATGATTTGGTGGGAATAGGGAAAATGATCCCAAGACCGTTGAATTTCCCCTATTACTCGTCTCTGTAAACCTGATTGAACAACAAGTGCACTTATATTTGAAAAGCTGTCAGGTTCCACAGAGAGGGCTAAAAAGCCAACGGCAGAAATGAACTATCACAGCTATGCTCGTACTTTACACCGGATGATGATCTGCCCTTAGAAATCTAAAATGAAAAGAGTGGTCACAAGATTTGTAAAATGCCAAGGAAATCATTATCATCACACTTAAACATTTTTTAATTCACCCTTTCATCCTCAGAATATTTATGTAAAAATAGAGCAGGTTTATTGAGTATTAACTGAGCAACAGCACTATTTTGAAGTCTTCTCTTTCTTTTTGTTCTGCAGTTTGAGATAGTTTTGTTCCTTGTTCTTAACTTGATGCTAAATATGAGTTTTGTAGGTGATGTGTAACTTTGGACAGGAAGTGGGAAATACATCTTACATCTTCACATTCTCTTCTTTCTTTTTTTTCGTTCTTTAAACTCAAGGTGTTTGTACAGCAAGATGATCTTTGATACATTTCCTTTAACTGAGAAAGATTTCCTTCTTTCTTCACCTGTGACTCCAGAGCAAACTCTATTCTGTTAGAAATTTTTGGTCTTTTCAAGATTTCCCACTTTTCTTGTTTGAGTTCTTTTTATTTTATTGATGTTTCTGCTGGGCCTAAGAAAGAGCAGGGCTTTTGAAGAGCAGATTTCAGGCTTAACATATTTTCTTCTTTGCTATTTTAAAATAATCTTGTGCTTAAATTGCAAGCAGACATTGGTAGGAAACAGGAATTGTACACTTTGAAGTCCAGTGAGAAGGGTGCTTTCTGACCAGTCTGAGCACATGCAAGTACAAAACTAAAGAGCAGGCACACACGTGCCCCCATTCACTAAAGTTCTCATCTAATTTGTCAGCTGGTAGTAAATTATTAGGGTATTTATTTGTACCGTAGGCACCCTGAGCACTTCTTTAGCTATGAAGCAGTGTATCAACACAGCCTTATCCTAAATAGGCAAAGACTGTTCCTGAAGGAAAGAAAGCACAAGCAAGAACCACCCACCGTGGGCAGAGAGAAATCCATTGATGAGAGTCAAACTGTACCAGTCCCAAACTGGAAACCTTTTTTTTTGCCAAATAAATACAACACGCAAAGTTCCTATTTTCTGTTTTATTTGTACAGTACACTACTAGGGCAGTTTGCACCTCTGACACAGTCAGTACTTGCTTTCCTTACTTCTTGTTCCTTCTTCTTCTTCAGGTCAATATTGGTATACTCATTGCTGTCACAAGAGTAATCTCAAGAATCAGTGCAGACAACTATAAGGTGCATGGAGATGCCAATGCCTTCAAGTAAGTTTTTCTCATTCAAATTATAACAAGTTAATAATCTCACACTAGTGAAGTTGTATCATAGAGACATGTATCATGGCCTTCTCCCAGAACACTGGTATCATTCCTCTTTACTAAAAAGGAATATTTAAGGTAGCATATCATTCTCTTGAATGCAACTAGCTAGCCTATATTTTATGAAAGCTGAATGCTGCACAGGATAAAACCTGTGGTTCAGAATGTGCTAAAGTGTTTTCCTGCTCATTACAGTCTCCAGCATTTGCTGGTTCATGATTTTCCCTTTTATTAATGGAGACTTTCCTCTTCCTGCTATATTCAATGATAAATCTCACTCTTCCAGAACATCATTAATCTGTACTGGAGTATTGCAACTCTTCTGCTCCTCCAGAGGATAAACCTTGATTCTAGCCCTGGTTCAACATAATATTTAGGCATATGCTTATCTTTAAGACTGTCTTGATACTACAAAGCACACAGACTTATGCTGGTTTTAAATGTATGCTTAAATTCAAATGGGTCTTTGTATCAAGGTGCCTTGAGTCTTTTGGGATGGTGGCCTCTATGAGAGTGTATCATCTTTAAAATACTGCACTAATAGGTAGTGGGGAAATGTAAGGTAATTGCTCCATCTGAATACACAAGGACAATTTCTGATTTCTAAAATCTACGAGATTACATATGGGTAGCTAAGAAGAGCTTAAAGTAAGATGCTGAATTTTGTATCTCCTAACGGTGCTTTAGTCCAAATAGGAAAAGGACACTATATATAGTTCAAGGGACATGTAACTCAGGTAGAAGAAAAATGTAATGGTAGATTGTGTTTAATGTTTCTGAGTCACAGGCTCTTGTATGAAAAGGATTTGGTGCCATTGCTCTGAAATGGTATCATAAAGAATAATTTTAATGCTTGGATTACTTATGTAATTTAAAAAATGCCATTAAGTTATACATATGGGTGACAGTTACCTAATTTAAGTTAGTTTTGTTATTGTATACTTATCCAACAGGAAAAGAAAAACAGTAAATAAGTCTACAAAAAAATCTATAAGATAATTACATTGTAGTGAAATGAAAAGCCTGGAAATTAAAATGGCTGTTTCAGGTTTGGCTGCATCCCTGCGACCTTCAGAAATACAAAGGAAATACAGAACCTTCGGAAGCAAATAACTGTGTATTATCAATGCCAATTTGTATACACTATTAGAATTATGAAGACAAAGGAACAACCTCCATAAGTAGGAGAGGAGCTACACAGACTGTTCTGTGTACTTAGATAGTCCCTTACTTGTATTACAAAGAATTGATTCAATACAGACTGTGCCCTGCACACTAATGTATATTAATTTTTAAAAAGAAAACTATGTGTGTGTACATAAGTAAAACAATATATGAATGGTTGTTCTAGGAATGAGGTGAAATCCATTTAATTGGGGGTATGTGTTCTCAGTTCAAATATTATCAATTGTAGATTTGAAATGGTGGAGCTTAGTACTGAAAATGAGACTTCTCCAGACACCCAGGCTAAGAGATGCTTCTTGTAGTAGTTTTGCCAAGTAGTTTATAAAATACAGTTTTAGGATTAAACCTGACAAAAGTGATGATGGTGGAGAAAAATTATAGTAAATGGGAAGATATATCTGCAAGCATTGAATTGTTAAATTATTGGTTAACCAGGAATATACTTTGATAGAACAGCTTTCCTCACAGAACTAAATTAATTCAGTAAAATATAATTGAAGATAAACAGAACATACAGAATAGCTCTTTTTCTGTACATATTGTTACAGAAATTGCTTCTCAAAAGAAATTTGAAATGAGAAGGGCATAAATAGCTGTCCAAACCAGATCTTAGAGAATATTTATATCCTCATTCAACATAGCGGTGAGGCATGATGAATTAGAGTTTCCGGTACAGAAGATGTCATGGAGGAAGTAACTGGTCTGTTGGAAAAAAGAGAAGTATAAAACCTTTGTAACACTGGATTTAATTTTCTTGTCATCAGTACTCCTTCTATAAGTGAGAAGTTTGTATGTCTAATGTACAATCATTCTGTCCATGGTATTGCTTTCAAAAAAAAAGAAGAGAACAAACCAAAAGCAGGTCCTGTTCTGACTGCTGCGTAGGAAATGTTTTTCATAGTGAAAAAAAAGGTGCCTCCAACCACTAGAGGATCCTAGATGTTGGTATAGAGTTTGTTAACCTGTGCGAGTGGATAAGCACCACAAAATGAACCAGTGACAGAGCACAGAGAAATCAGACAAACGCAATAAGCTCTGTAGTTTCTGTCAAGTTGCTGTCAGAAAGGACCACAAGGTAGATTTTGAATCAACAAGTTCAGCTGGCTTAGGGAGGAATCACTGAAGACTGCAAAATGCTTTGTGGAATATGAGCCGTAAATAAAGGGCCTGTCAGGCATCCATCTGAATAGTGCAGTTCATTTGATATGAGCTGTGGGGGAAACTGCAATACATTAGACAGAATTTATCAAGCACTGCTTGGAAACGCAGCTGAATTAAAATGGCACAATGTGATTTTCATGAGGAAAAAAAAAATCACTTTGTCACCGTGTTGCAGTTGTTCGCTGCAGTGAAGTGGTACATAAGGCAGAAGTGGGTTTTTTAGGGCAGTGTTTGTGGTTTCAGAAGGTCAAAGACAGAAAATGAGAACTGCAGTACGAGGAGCTGTGGAGAGGAAGCCTGCTCAATCCAATAAACTTGAGAGGGAAAAAAAGAGGGATTTCAGTGCTGTCTTTTCAAGCTGGAATGAAATTTAAGTGGAAGGCACAATGAGAAACAGTAAGTTTCTGTCTGCAACAATTTGGATGATAACACTTAAACAGCAGGGTTTCGAAGTTTACAAGTGATAATGAACTGAAAGGCATAGCAAAACTGGCTGGAGAACACCAAAAGTGCCTGCGGCAGAAGCATGAGGGAGGTGCCAGCACTTGCTTGCCTTTCCTTGGTAACTCAGGCCAATATTTATATCTGCCTTTAAGCACCTGACTAAGAGGCCTCACACTTGGAGATGTTGTTAAACAGCCGCTGTAGTCTGAAAATCCCAGCCTACAGGTTTTACAGAACAGGCTCGTCATCAGGCTTGCCTCTTGCCAGGCTTTGCTGCCAAAGGAAAAGTTTAATCATGCTGACAAGGGCAGGCTTCCATTTCTGCTGGCAACCTGCATGGGAGAGCACTGGACCTCTGTGGTAAACCGACCCTGTGGTAAACCGACAACCTGTATTCATCTCCCCTAACTTCAGAGCTCCATAAAGCTGACACCACCTCCACATGACTTCTGATCAGTGGAGAAACAGCTGCTTCTACCATGCAGTTGATCTTGTCTATTAAGTGTTCATCTCACTTGCCTTAAAAGTTCTGATTTATCCCCAGTGACTCTGAGAGCAGCCTAGACTGCCTAACTCATGCTCAGATACCATCTCTGTGCATATCTCAAGCCAGGTGTGATAACTCACACCTCCGAGGCCATCAACCTATAACAGAGCAGAGATTACCTTAGGAAATTGTCAGAACAAAGATGCAATTATGAGGCTCAATGATATCAGTTAGAAAGGATATTTATTGTTAGAGAAGTGCTAGTACCGCAGTGTATTTGGTTTCCCTGAAGATTAAGTTACTTGGCAACGCAAGTCGATATTACCAACAAGGCTTGTTTCTCTTGGCAACAGACAGCAATAAACTGATGTAATTATTTAGAGGAATTGTTCCTCATTTTCCATATGGCAACAGGTCCTCTCAAATGTTGACACAAATACGAGTATAGAATAAGTATCATGGTGAGTCAATGCTCCACTCTGCAGGCAGTGCCTGTTAGACTTCATGTTTAAAGGCCAAAACAGAGTGGGAAGTTGTGAACAAAGTTCCTGATTTATGGTAAGAGTGATAAATTATTCACATTCCCCATTTGCATTTTGCCCAGAATAAAGTGCAGCACATTACAGGCTGATGGACCTCCTTGGGTTCAGATGTTGCTTGTCACAATGGAGACATCAGACAGCATCTTGCTGAGCATTTTGTTCTAATTTCAGAGATGCTGGTGTGGCCATGTATTTTAGTTTGTTTTTTTCAAAGTAAATAATAATAGCACCCCCAAGATAAAATACAGGATACACTGAGGAAGCATCATAAAAGGGCAAGTTCATTTGATACATAAACTGCAAAATGCCTAATATTTTAAGGCAAAATGAAGATAATTAATTAATCAGTACATGATCAGACATGCTAATTAATACCTAAAAGACTCCTGTGGCAGTCTGAACAATAAGTATTTGGCCGTTGTAGAAATTTTTGTGTGTGTGAGAACAATCACATTTTTAGTGTCTGAAACTTTGCTTCCACCAGGGCAGTTTACTTGTAACAGCTGAGCAATGAATTATTATCAGCTCCTATTTGCTACCTACATTTACTTTACAATATGTTTTTTGGTATTGTTTTCTGAAGCATATTTTACATATGTTTAGAATATGAGCTGTTTCACTTAGCTGTGGCTGATTATACTCTAACCTGTTATTAGAAGATTAACTATTAACTCTCAGCAAAATAATTTTGTGTAATAATTCAGATGCTGCCCTATGAGAATGTTTTGCATCCAGAAAACCCATCTTCAACCAAAAAGCTAATTTGAATGGTTTAGTTTATAGAATGCTGAATCAAATACCTTGAAACATTTCAATGCATACATACAACATTTGTTTGCATTATCCACTCTTGGCTGGGCCCTCTTTTAGGGAAATAATTAATCACAAGTTTGAGTTTAAGCATTTGAGTAGTCTCTCTAAGCTTAATGCAATTAAAGCAGATTAGTTTAGTGGAATTGCTCACGTGCTTGAAAAGGCACATGATTACATTTCTGACTTATGGACCATTTGAACTCTTTCTTACTTATTTCTGCTGCATAGAAAGTCTTAATTCTACTCAGTGCATTCATTAACTCTTATTAGGACCTAAATAGCATTTTTCTTGCCACTCTAACCCTTCAAAGTCTCATTGCTGTGTTTGCTTGTGAAGTTACTTCTCTGTTACAGTGAGAAAAGATATCTAATGTGAGAGTGGTTTAGAAATGTGCACATTTCATTACCCATGGGGGAAAACTCTTCCCTAACTGTCTATTACATGTAGTCATTTGATTACATGAGCTACCTGGCTCCTGGATTACAAGGGTTAAAGTATAAGACAATTTTCATAGATCTTAGTTTTGCACTGAGACTAATATTAATCATAATAGAGGAAAAAATGCTAGGCACATCTCTGTTGCAGGAATAGTAGTTTTAGTCTAGAACCAAAGACACCATGCTTGGCCATACCACTGCGCTTTCTCAGCTAGTTCAATTTTGCATTGTGTGGTCTAGAAGAGACAGTTTCATTAACGACTCTTCAATAAATTGCAAAGCGCTACTATTATTGAATACTTTCTCACTGCTTGGTCTGGAATGGTCAAATGAGTTGGAAAAATCTCTATCTTTTTTATAAAATATACACTTCAGAAGCTGGTGGACCAGAAGCTATAGCTATCATAATCATCCTTGGAGAAAGCAATTACGACAAAATTAGAAATATTTCTTAGCTTTTTATTCTTCCTTTCATTTTGCTCATTTCCTTCATTCCTCAAAGCTCCATCTTCACCCAGTAAAACAATAAAACAGCCTCTTAGTTCCCTATTGGGTGAAGAAAAAACATTTTTTCGGTTTAGTTAAAGGAATGACTGAAAATTGGAACAAAAGGCAGTAGCTGCAAGTGCATGGGAGCAAAACAGGGCTTAAAGCAAAGCTCAGTAGAGCAAGCGAGTCATGTAAGCTGTTGTATTAGTTTTTTCTGTGTTTTTAATATAGCATAAACCAGTTTTCATGAAACTGAAAACAGAGTATGTAGGTTTAATGCAAATACATTCTTTACATTGGTTATTTGGAGAAAAAAAAAAAAAAAAAGCTGTATACAGACATTTTCCCTTTGACAGATAAAAATACAAGAGGGTTGTCCTCCAATAGCTCATGATGCTGCACACATCTGTATGGTTTAACCGTGTAATTGACCATTCCTAAGCACTTTGCAAAGCCATCTATTATGTCCTGGCAGCACATCGAATGCGCTGTGGCAAATTGCTCAGCCGTTTAATCAATGATCCGTCCCATGCCATGACTCTGCATCGGTGTTTTACTTTGTATATAAACATACCGCCTGCCTTTCAGCCGAGTCATCTTTTGTCTCGGATACCAGTCTTATGAGTTAGTGCTGATTGCTTCGGTGCTTTTAGCATCAGGCATTATTCTGCAAGATACCGGGTATTTGTTGCATTTTGGTCTTGTGATTCTATTCCTGTTTCATGTCATTTGGTGTCCAAAGACTTCTCTTTCTAAGGATTATTTGCAGCTGTTCATATTCACAGGATGTACTTGTCAATCACAGCACTTGCTTGAAGCTCTCGTGAGAGCTCTTCTGCCAAAGGAGATACCATAATCTCCCTCCACAACTAAATTCCACCCCTTTGTGATACCATTAGAGAATTTCTTTGTCTTTTTTCTCCCCCCCCCC
>JAVSBS010003836.1:312786-328902 GCA_033124195.1 Coracias cyanogaster | reverse complement strand
AGTTACAATCTGCAAACCCTTCCGACAGTCTGCAGGGATTCAAAATCCATACTATAAAATCTTTTCTGGGTGGCAAGATGCTGCAGTGCAACCCTCAGAGAAACAGAGCTCCTGCTTTGTGTGCTCTGTTGAAAAAGAAAAGAGCTTTTTCCATTTGTTAAAGGAAAGCCATCAGTTAGGAAAAGCAGTATGACAGCCCAAATCTGCTTCCAGCAATTCCTTTACTTGACAATTTCTAATCATGTGTAAGGAATCATGTTCATTGAACATGGCTTCCAACAACATGAGTGATGTACCTCACAGAAACTCTTGGAAGGAGGAGAGTTGACTGGCAAGAAAGGAAATAATTAAAATGAAAGTATTAAGCAGTGACAATTAGTGAGCTGAAGTGCTACTGCCAATGATAATGTCTTCAAGCTAATTAAATTTTTGGCTCATTGAATATGACAAATACAAATGCAGTTTGGGTATCTCCTTATTAGAGTTGAATGTTGCCAATGAGAGTATTAATGAGGAAGTGCTAATTTTTTAGGAATCATAATGGCAGTAATGGTAGTGCTTTCTTTACCTCAGATGCTAAGAGTCATAGCACTGAAGTGAGGCTCCAGGATGTTTTGATTATACAGGCACATTTTGGGAGCAATGAAAAAAACCTTAAAAGTATGTAAAAAACAGCTGCAGAGAGGAGCCTGCCTTGCAAAACCACACAGAAAGGGACAAATAGGCTCAATTGGATGAAAAAAAAAACCAAACTTTAAGCTTCCAGTAGTGGGAGGGGTGTTGCAAAGCAATGGAGGTGATCACCCGGAGAGCTGCTGAGCTTCTGTCTTTGAACAGCTTTCAGAAGTGATTGCACCAATGTGTGTCAGGGCTGGTTTTCTGGTGCCAGAAGTGACAACTGATCTTGTCTTGTGGTTGAGCTGGACAAGATGACATTGTAAGCTCTTTCACAGCTTATTTATTTTTTTCTTGGTTGTCTCCCTCCAAAATCATCCTCTGTGGGAATTGTTTTTTGTCCGTCATTTCTCTTTAAACAGGATTTACTGCTCCAGAATGATTGGGGGTTGTTGATTGTGGGCTCCAAAGAAACAAGCAGCTCTGAAGCTCTGATACTCGTGTGCCTGTTTTTCTTGTGTTAGGAAGGGCAGTAAGACACAACATATAGGTATAAAATATACTATGAAAACTTAAGATGTGCTGGGTATTCTCAGTGTAAAGATATAATACCCTTCATTAGAGATGCTCAGGCATGTTTGTTTAGATATCTGAATGTCAGAACAGCATGAGGTTTATTAAAACTTGGTTATTAAATCCCTATGATGAAACCTTACTCTGAGCACAACAGAATCAGTAATGGAAGGGTATAAGAGAAGGGGCCATACCAAGCCACCCTTCAGCTATTTCTCATTTGCAATGTCTAGAAACCTATGTTGTGCTTATTAATCTATGATTGAATCAATTTCTTGATCCCACCCTTTCAGTCCCTGGTAGATGCTACAAGCAGTCATTGCAAGTGAATGCTGTTCTCTTGCAGGAGCTTGAGGGTGCCCTACGTTGAGACAAGGCCTCCTTAAATCAGGATTTACAGAGCATTTAATGAGAAGAAAACTCTATGCTGGCCCCATGCCTCAGGCTGGATCATTCCTGATGAGTCTTTTTTTGGTATACAAGGTGCCAGCATACACAGGAGTTGGGTCAAAGACATTGTTAGTGATATGACATTGTGACACATGGGGGACGATGTGGTGCCATCTCCCCCACCCCCGCCAAAGTTGTCTAAAGAATAGCATGTCATCTTTACTTTAGAATGATAACAACAGAAAGGTTCAGCTTTTGAGAAGCTACAGTAAAAAACAGCTTTGAAGTTCACATTCTTTTGTTCTAAAAAAATTCCTAATTGTTTTTACATTTCAAGCCATGAAAATCCCGGTGAGAGGAGGACAGTGTTATGAGTCATAGCTTTATGCCTGGTACCAGAGTAACAATTAAATGCTGGTTGTTCATCGTGAAATAGTACAATTGACTGTGAACAGCAAAAACTTCAAGAGTTTGCTTGAACTGGTACATTTACATACTTGGTCCAGTTTATAATCCTAGAAATCTACATCAGCTTTATGCGGAATAATAAGACAAATATTATCATTATGCTATTGCATAAAGTAAATGCTTATTTAAACACGCACCTTTTGCAGAGCTCTAGGCAACCTTGTAAATCTCTACCCAATCTGATACTGCTCTTAGCTAAGTGTGATTTACATATTTTCTCAACAACATGCTCTCAAAATAAAATTAAACAAATGAAAAATGTGGCTAATTGCACTAAAGAAAAGGTCCTATTTTAAAATCAAAAGTCCTTTTGAACTTTTAGATACTATCTTCAGGTAAGTAATAAAATGGCACTAACTATAGATCAGTTACATGTGTTTTGGAAATAGAAATTGGGAATGATGCCCAATTCTTTTCAACTGAAAGAAATGTGAGGCAGAAACATACATTTTACTGAAAGAAACTGAATAAAAAGCACTTCTCTTTTGAAATGATATTAGAAATAATAAAAAAGGCAGTTAAATGCAATGGTAATTGAAAGCATGAGAATGTCAGGAATAGTGAAGTACTATAATCACCCCGTGAAGAGCCATGTTCTTTAATTCTCATGTGTTTTTTTGTCCCCAGTGAGTCTCACGTAGCTTCTCCATCTACCCTCCCAAGTTAATTGCCTCATTTTAATGAATATATTAAAAAACTAGGGAGTATCTGATACAGTAGCAGAACAAAGAAGCCTTAGGTGTTCTCAGGCGAATGGACAGTAACGATTCAGATTACTTGTTCAAAAAAGTAAGCAGCAATAAGACAGACATATATATGGATGGAGCTGCATAAGGGTGCTTGTCTTGAGCTACTGTCTGAGCCCACTGTAAAGAACACAAATATCAGAAATACTTCAGCTCAGAAACTGAAGAAATAAATGACCACAGACTCTATATTTAATTTTCATAATCATAGAATCATCCAATGGTTTGGGTTTGAAGGGACCTGAAAGATCCTCTAGTTCCAACTCCCGTGACATGGCAGCGACACCTCCCACTAGACCAGGGAACCTTAACTGTACCCAGTACTGCAGCATCTTACTTATGCAAAGGGCTTGAGACAGTTCCAAAAAGCCAAAAGGGCCTCAGACACAAGTGCTGGCATTGGAGCAGCTCTCCAGGAGCCACCTGCCTCTGTGGCCAGCCCACACCCCACGGGACAGCTGGATGGCACCCTGCAGACCTGCTGCTCCTGGAGACCTCACAAATATTGCAAAGCAGTGAGGGAGAAAGGAGGAGGAGACCGGAGCATGGCACGACACAGCCTGGATGCTGTGAGAAATTATAAGGGAAGTATGCAGATTTTTCCATATTTTCCTTTTGCAAGAAGATCCTTGGGGGAGGATGGGAATCAAACCAGTTAGTAAAGCATTTTGATTTTGACAAATTGGAGAATAATTTTTTGGAACTTTTCTGACTGGGCTTTTCTGCAAGTAATACAACATGAGCTATGACAGCAACTTTGACAAACACAATAGAAAACGTATGTTGTCTGGCTTCTTTAATGCCAGCTTAATACCAAATAAAGTTCCTCACATTACAGCATCACATAGCTGAATGCTTTTCTGCCGTTTGTGGCATCCTCCAAAGCACCAATCACTAGCAGTTTTTAGAAACCAGACAGCAAGGCAGCGTGATTGTAGTTGTACTTCAGCAATTCTTTCCTTTCCCTTATGTACATTTTAGACAGGCGATCAAGCAAGTATATGGCTATTTATTTGCCACTACTGCAGTTAAAACTCATATGAACCATTACACAGAAAATTACTTTTCTTCCTCAGTTTATATGCCTGACCTTGATAGCTTTGCTGTTCACTGGTACTGTTGCCATGGAAATGGGAGAACGATCTTTCTGCTGATATCATTGCATAATTAGGGGTCACTGAGACTGTTTAGGTCAAGAGATCATTTTCCAAGTTCAGCTCCTCCAGGGGGAGGGTGAATGTTGTTCCACAGAAATTTTGTGTATTGAGTGATATGATTGTTACTTTGTCATCCTAAATTGAACTATGAGCCCCACTGCCTTCAAGCTAAGAGCCAGAAATGTGTGCCAAACCTACAGATTTCCAATAAACCCCGTGTCTGTGTGGCTGCTTTTCCTGGGTGTTCCCAGGCATGCTGAACTACCAAGCAATGAAGTTTGTTGCCACTTACCAGCTCAAGGGTACTAACTGGATGTGTAATTGCTCCTGGCCATTCTGAATTGTGTGTAAAACACAATCACTTACACCAGTAAAACCCTCAGGAAATGGAAACTTGAGTCTTTCCATGGTGTAGCTAGCTCACGAGTTTGTTTTCATGATGGCTGCTCTTAAAAAGCTTCACATTTCTACAAGGACAGTTTAAAAAAGGACTAATAGGAGCTTGTCCTTTCCAGTGGACATTTCTCTGCAAACTTTTATACGCAAAACCTGTCCAATTTTTGCAGACCACGTTTTCTAGATTACCATTGTTATTGCCTGCCTCCAGAGTGTTTCAAGAGGACCTTTTCTTGAAATGTGATACCCAAACCCCAACATGATGCTCCAGCTCAGGCATCACCAGCACAGAGCACAAAGTAGGACCTACTTTGTATTTTTAATGTATAATCTTTCTGGTTTGATATCCCATCGTAAAGGGAAAAAAAAAATCTGAATGGGTTATATCATTGGCTGCAGTTTTCAGTCTTACAAAGGCAGTTTTATAACTGTATTTCATTATCATTAATTAAATGAAGCTAGCTCTATGTTAACATGTAATTCTGTGCTTTGGACAACGCTTGAGATGCTTAGGGGAAAAAAAAGGCCCCACCCACATTAGCCTCCTGGTTTGGCAAGCCAAACTAGATGTATGTTGCCATACTATTTCCATTTCCCAGGCTTTTATTTTTACACAGAGATTTTTTATTTTTGTCTGCCTATAGTTTCAAGCTCTCTGAGCAGGTCTGCATTTTTGATATATCCTTTCTTTTTCCCTGCATGTCCTTTCTGAACAAGCTGTGCCCTTTCATATCAGTATTCCAGATGTGAATTTGTCCCTCCAATCTGCTGCTATGCAAGGAAAAGCAAACACTATGAGGTCCTTTTCATAACTTCTGTAATTTGACAATCCCTCTTTATTAGCACTGGGTCTGTTATCTTGGTTTACTGCCGGGAAAACAAAGATTTTCACCGCATGATATAATAACTATAAGAAAGCTTCAGATGGTTGTAAATAGTATGATAAGACTAATTTTCAGTATATTGTTTCAAGATGACTTGCGGGGAGTTAGCCAATTAAAAACAGTAAGTGTTGGGCTAATGTAGATTCATGCCTCACACTGACAATATACGGAGGGATAGTCTCTAGAGACAGTTGTCACAAGATGGAAGGAGTCTTGCATTGGGAGCTTTAAAAATGGATAAAACAATTGAGACTGTAGCCAAAGAAATAGTTGGGTGCAAATGTTGGAGAAAAGAAGTAGATGACATCTAGCCTGGTCCATCTGGCACCCACAGGCAGGATGTAGCCCTTTGGGACATTTTCATTGCCTTGTCCTTGGAAGAGAGAGGTAATGAGTTTCCTGGGAATAAGCTGTCGTAACAAATTCCTTCTCCTGGGCTGGCTCCAATGCAGAGCTAGGCTCTAGGTTGCTGTTAGAAGGGGACAGTCTGAAGGAACATCTGTTTTCACATATGGAGAGCATCCAGAGCAGCCACAGTTAGATTATACTATTAATATGTTGCTCCTATAGCTAATTTTATGGTCATATTTGGAAATTAATAACTTGATATGTTTGTCTGGCCTAGAAACAGAAATAATGCCATAGCTTTTTGAACCCAGGACTATCTCATAGCTGACTGTGTATGGATAAACCCAAATCCTCCTACATAGTTTTCATTGTCTGGTTGTGAGGAAAAAAATTGCCACTTTTTCTTGGTGCTTGCTTTGTAAAATGCAAACTGAAGAAACAAGAGGACTGTGTTCCCTTTGGAAATAAAGCAACACTTAATAGTAGTGTGCTATGTAAAAAAGCTCTGACTCATTAGAACATTGCAATTTATTTTCTTTTTAAAACAGCAAATGAATCCCTCCAGACTTCCCCATCAAACAGCTTTTGAGAGACTATTAAAGAACCCCTGAAGTGGAAGCGGGTAGTATTTTCTTCTCTTTTCCCCTGCTCTTACTTCCTATAAAATAACTCCTAAATCAGCTTTTAAGGAAGAACCAAACATTGTATGAAACAGGGAAGTGAATCGTTTTTGTTCAAGGAATCCATAAATCTTCATTATTATAAGGATCAGAGCTTGTTCTTTTCCTTTTTCTTTTAGGTAGCTTTCATTTTCCACACGGTTTTCTGAGATTGTGATTATTTTGGCTTCTGGCTGTGGTCATCAATACCAACTGAAGGAAAATTTGTTCTGTTGTCAATTACCAGAGTCTCTCAAAAAAACTTTCTCATCGGCCACATTTGCTGGAATTCCAAAAAAATTAACATGTGACCACAACAAACAGTCAACCCTTTAGTCTACTTGGATTTTAAAGAAATGCACTACTGATTGTTAATTTATTGTAAATGATTGTACCCAAAAGCATTGTATCATTGCTCACCTACGATGGCACTCAGCAAATCTTAAGTGATTGTTTAACTTGAAATATTTGTACTGCATGCTCTTTTAGAGGTTGCTGTGGGAAAATAGACAACATATTCCATTACACTGGAGTTGTTCCTGAGGTTCAAGTGATGCTTCAATAGAAGAAAAGCATGAAAGGAAACACGGGGAGGACACACAATATTTTGATGATTAAAGCAAAAGCATGCAACAAGTAAGACATGAATTCACTAGCAAAGACTCCCAGGCACCTTTCAAAAATGACTTCACTATGAACAGAGAAGCTTTTGGGTGTCTCTCAGGAATGTGTCCACATCTGACTGGGTATCCTGGGGTACAAAGCCTCTCAGTGCAGGTGTTATATCTCCTCATCCAAACCCAATTATTAATACTTCTTGGCTGGATGTGGAACATTCTTCCACTGTGAGAATAAGCTCTTATTCTTTTCTTTGATGACTCAATAGCAAGGTTCAGTGCAAATTAGCTCTAACCTTGGGCTTGGGTATAGAGAAGCAGAGAATTCTCTCTCAGCAGCAGTGTAATGAGAGAATTAGTGTCACAAATGTTGGAGAAAAGAATTTTGGGAAGAGAAAAATCCCACTGCAAATTCAGTTCCCCTGGGAAAATCATAATCATTGAAAATTCAGCTTGCCAGGGCATTATGTTTTAATTATTTATATTCTTTTAATAGCTTGCACTAAAGACAAGGAGAGGGGCATATTTTAGTATTTATTACTTTCTTTGGGAAGTATTTTTTTTTCTTTTGTAGATTTAGGATCAGGAAGGGATGGAGTTGATGTGGGACTTGATGTGTGGGAGGCCTTAGCAAGCCAAGGATTCCTAAATCCCTGGTTAGCTGATCAAGTCAAAACTCAATGCTGGTAGCCCTGGAATTGCCTTTTTAACATTAAAATTCTTAAGGTACACCCATTTTGGGTCACGGCCATAATTTTGTCAGGCTTGATGAGGGTTTGAAGGGAGACTTGGATTTCAGTCCCTGCTCCACTGAATATTTAATATAAAATAAGAAAGATTAATAAAGTAAGGATTAGGTAGGACTCCCTTGAGAGAGAAGAGTGCCTCACGACTAATCTGTGGAGTGCACCTTCTCTCTCTGACCCAGTGACTATTTAATTATTTAATGTAAGTGGAACAGGTTCAATAGGCGAGAATGAGCATCAAGCAGGGAATCAAAATGCTCTTCTGGTAAAAAGAGAACTGCAATCCCTTAGGAAGGAACGTGATTAGAGCCCAGACCAGACCTCCTATATTCTGGGCAAATGCTGTTTCCACTAAAGGCAGCTTTAGCTTTTGGGAAGACTTACAAGAAATGGCACTGCTTTGGCAACACCTGCCTTCTCATGAGGGTCAGCGGTGAGAGGGCTGGGTATTGTACACTAAGCATAACAGAAAAGTAGTAATGCCACCCCCTTCCACCTTACATGATAAAAATAAATCTGAATTTAGTGGCTGTTGCAGCTTATATTTTTTTTTCATAGCTACAATACTTTTAACAAGCAGCATCTTTCTGGGATTATGAATGGCACCCACCAGAATGCAATGATCTGGAGTGTCTGTAAATATTTCTTATTTAGTTTCACAGCTTAACTTTGAAAGGCCAAATTATACTTGATAGAATGGGAAATGGCATAATTGTCAGTGGTTTTGTCTTTTTTTTTTTTTTTTTTTAGATTTATTGTAGTTATACCTAGTAATAGCCCAAGATCAGGCTAGGACCCGTGTACGTGCTAATTAAAAGACAATCCTTGTGCCATCAACCTTATTGTCTATACAGCCAAGACAAAGTGCTGGAGGAGAAAAAGGTGCATGTGTATTTTCAGGAGTTCATGAGCTACTGATCACTGGCAGGAGCAGAATTAAAATCCATGTCTGTCCTTTCTGAGATGGGAGCTCTACTTGTTAGATCAAGATGTCTAGCAAAGTTTGGAGATTCATTTCATTTTGAAAAAAATAAAACCAAACACCTACTTTCAATGTCACTTGAGTGCAATGTACGGAGTACATTGGTTGTGAAGTTAGAAGGTGTCCTGAGGGATTTGACTCGCAAGCCTGTGCTTTGACTACTCTGCTGAGCTGCTTATACCACCTACAGTGTGTTACTCTATTGAGAGCTGGCTGTTTTTTACTGAGGAGTGAAAGGAGCTTGTTCCCGTAGACTCCAAATTCCATCAGTGGCTTTGGATAAGTCCTGAAGATTGTTCTGTATGTTTTCATTGCAGATCACTGCCTAGTTTACTTTAAAAGATGAGCTGTTGTTGTCAGGATTCTTCCATTTGTCTATTTGATGTAAGTGGCAACTCACCATCTAAATCCCTCAGTATTGGTTTTGCTCCTTGGAGACTCAGGTAGCACAATGAACAGCAGCAGCACACAGCATTCCCAAGTGCCATGGCCAGAAGAACAACCATTCCTCAGACACCAGCAGGAATAGGAGCCTGAGTGCTGGTCAAAAGGAGTAGATGAGGTGTCTGCTGGAAGCACTGCTGAACTTGAATAAAAAGTAATTTCTTTCGTAGTCAGAATTGCTGCTGTGGTTTCCCAGCAGCTCTCCAGCTTCCAGGTGAGGGGTTAGTAAACACTACTTATAGCAAGTGGGAAGCTGAAGCTAAACTCAACATTTCCAAGCCTTAGTCTGAAATGTTAGTTACAAATTCTTGGATGTATTTATTTTTATATAAAGTACAAAGGATATTGCTGACAGCAACCAGTGAAGAGTTTAAGAAAAGAGAGAAATTTTAGTTAAAAGGCCCATTTGTCAGGGTAACAATTTTGGTGAATTGTTGTGAAGGACTTTTTCTTTTTTTAGACAGTATTTCCTCCCATTATTATATACTCTCAGTTCATGGGTCTAAATTTAGTTCTTACTTTAGCAGGCACCATGACTGAAAAGTGGATGTGAGAAGTCTTAAAAGGATTAATGCTCCATATATAACCAGTAAAATTGATTTGTGAATTAGGGGTCCCCTTCACAGAAGTAATAAAGTTTTCTTTCTGCAAGCAGTGAAATTTCTTTCTTGTAGCTGTCAGCGTAGTGGTTCTGCATCAGTGTAAGATATCGACAGTGTGCTCAGGGCAATAGCAGAAAAGGGCAGAGATTAAATAAGGGAAAGGGAGCAATCTCAATTGAGGAGAGCTGTTACAAACCAATTGCAAATACAATAAAACTATAAGGCCCAACTCTGCACTTGGAAAAACATTCCTAGTAACTTCAGAAAGAGTGCAATGATTTTATAGGTTGTTGGTAAGGAAAATATATCTCAGAGGTTCTGAAACCTGTGTGTCTTGCACACTGGCACTTCAGTACAGCTATGATAATTAGCTAACTCAGACAACTTCCCTTCCTGTATTGATTGCTGAGTGCACTCTTCAGAATCTCAGCTGGTGTAAAACACTGGCTACCAGTCTGTCTGACTGAGCAAGCAAGAAACTATCAAAATCCTGCACTGAAGTGAATGCTAAAACAAAAGCAACCAAACAAAGCCAACTGAAGACACGTGGAGTGGAAGATCTCTGGTGAGCAAGATTTACTTCTCAGGAATTAGAATTAAACTGTCGTAACAGGAAAAGGGAAGAAAAATGCCTTCAACAGGAGATTTAAAGATGGAGTGCATGTTATGGGCAACTTGATTAACAATTAGTGAATAAAGTTAATGCTGTTCTTCAAGAAGAGTATTTGAAAAATTTTCCAAGGATTTTCAAAGGACTCCATTCCGGACAACGGGATTCATACATGAGTGCTCAGGTGAGTGGGACTATGTATGAACTTATAAGGACTGGCAATGTCTGCAGAGCAGCCTCTGCAGGTCTGATGGCGGAGGATGTGGCACTGTGCAGCACTAATTCATTGCTACTTGCTTTTTGTGATACACAACCACGCAAACCTGAATGAAATCAAATCATCTCAAAGTGTTTCTTGGTGGCCAGTGCTTCAGAAGTCTCTGCAGTCCAGCTGAAGAGAATAGTTAGTGTTGGGGCAGCATGAGCAACAACCTGAACTGCAGACTGAACTGATAGATAGGCTACGTACAGCTGGTAATATCCCAAAGGCTATTCCATACATACTAGGTATAAAAATTTAATCAGACTCAAGATATTTTTATATTTTCCAGAAGCTGTCTACATTGCAAAGCAATAACAGGTACATACTTAAAAAAAAAATACATTGGCAAAAGGAAACGAGAAAGGAGAAAAGAAATCTTTTGAGCTGATTTTGCTTTGTTCCTAAATAATTAATTCCAGAACCGATCATTCAGTGTATATAGATGCAGAGAGACAAAAAGCTCACTAAAATTCATGCTATTAGACTGCAGAAAAGTAAGAATTCCTGAGTTTTTAAAAGTATATGCGAGAAGCAAGCTGTTGGGTTGCTTCTAATGTCAAAGGCCAGAGCATATAGGGCACAAGAACAAAGAAAGATTTTAGCAAGGTTTGTAAAGTCCTGGTGGGGCTGGACCTCATTATCTGCAAAGTAAGACCTGCCCCAAAGTATCACTTCTTCATGTCACCAATTTCATAGATGATATAAAGCTCAAGTGATGCTAGTGACTTTTTTAACATTGCACAGTTTAAGTCATGCAGTGTTCCTCCTCCAAAAACAACACGTATTTGATTGCACTCTGTACCTTAGTGTACTAGAACTAATCTACTAAAATATTGATGTAGCAAAGAAAAATGGGAATAAAAAAAATAAAGTATGTGCAGTGTGTTGGAATTAATGTGCCTAGTGGAACATTAACTTTCGTATTTCTAAGACTTTTTAACCTTGCCACCTTAATGGGGTTCTGATGCAGCATTTTACATTCAGTATTGTTCTTTTTTTAAAGTTCAAAGTCAAAATGAAAGAAGGATTTGAAATGGGGGGCAGGGATAAGTGGAAGAAAATAAAAGAGGACCAGGAACAATAGAGCTGAGTCCTTTGCTTGGAGAGGAAAGGTCATAAACACCTTGAACTAGTAATTTCATACATAGGATGAAATTCAGAGCACACAAGCATAGAAAGCAGTGCAATAATTAAGGAAAAAAAAAAAAAAAGACTTGATGAGATTTAAGTGATACATATGCAGAGCTGACCCTTAAATGAATTTCACCCTTATGTGACTGCTCTTCTAAATGGATGTGCATGAAGCATTAATACATTTGCATGAAAAATCCCACATCTGTATTTTGCTTTCATTTTTAGCTATGTATTTCTGCTGCACATGTGCTGAACCCTGTGCTCAATAGTGAGCAGTCTCCATTAATACATTCTTTTCAAAAATATAGAAGGCATTCTGCTGTTAAAGGCTCCTCCAAATCTGAACTGTAAGAACGACTTTGAAAACACTGAAATGGAGTACCTAACTCTATTCTGCACCAACTACAAATTACAGATGAACCTTTTTATGCTCTGGCTCAAAAATAAATAATAAAAAGTTATGGCCACAGACCAGCTGGAGAAAATTATATTCCAAACTGCAAATTTTATAAAAACTGAGTGTGAGAAAAAGAAAAAAGGGTGGCTTGTAAGGAACAGTTTTACAAGTGTAGCTGTGTTGGGTGTATGAATCATCAGCTGTATAAGGCTAGAGAGGACAGCTAAACTATCATGGAATCTGAAGGCACCTCATCCATCTTCCAGGTGTTTGTGTATCCTCCCCCCGACTCCTGCACAGCCCCAAGTCCTGCGCAGCTGCATTTTCCTGAAGGCACAAGGGCTCTGTAGGATTATACAGGTCTTTCTGCACAAAGCTGATTGCAAGAGGTGGTCTGCTGGCAGCTCCCCAAGAGCTGAGACTATGAACTTTAATCCTAACAAAGAAAAAAACCCAAAGCTTGCTTGATTCGTGAAAATAAACTTGTATCTGTTGTTTGAAAATTGTGTCTTTTAAAATACATTTTTTGAATTAAATAGATGAGCTCAAGCTTTAAGGTATTCCTTCATTTTCTAGCTGAACAAACTCTTTGCAGAATTAAATTGAATTGTGCAGAAATATTAATGGCCAAGGACATAAAGATATGAATCAATACAGAAAAAAAATAATATCAAGATTCTTCACCATCTCAGATTTCCTTGTAAGCCTAAAGCCTATGTGATCCTTCAACATAGACATTTAATCAGGAATATAATGAATTGTGTGCTCAGGTCATTGAAATGAACAAGGTGTCTTGTCTCTACGTTTAATTAAAAGATTTCTTCATTGAATTGTGTTGTACAAAATTCTCATTTGTTTTATGTTTGTTGTAATTACAAGTGGTCCCTTGTCATGCAGCTCTATGCACTTCTTTCCTAAACCTGTACTTTATTCTGTACAAGGGGGTAAAAGGCACAAGTAAGACATTAATCTCCCTAAAACAACTTTCTCTCTCGCACAGGTTTCTAGCTAAATAGAAATCTGCTAATTTCTGACAAAAACTAGCTGTAGCTAGTCCAGAGCTTGGACTGACTTAGTTTCTCACTACCCCTGTTACCATTACTGCCCTCTTGGCTGCTTTATCTATAATTGTACCGTAGAGTCAATTCACTGAAAGATTTCAAACGTAATTAATCATAAGCATGTGCTTAAATCCCACAAACTACAACAGGAGTTCATTAAGGTTTGTCCTTTGATGGCTGTCACTGAAAATGTGGTGCCCTGGGTGTGCAAAGGTTTGATGCCTGTACAGCCTCGACAGGCAAAATTGTGCTGGGCTGTCTAGTTAGTGGTGTCTTGACAGCAAGAATGTTTTGCCCTGTAGGAGTCACGGAGGTTTCTGAGTGATTACAGCATAGAATGCTTTTGAGTTGCCCAGTACTGTGAACTAGATGTGTAACACTTACTGGGCAAAAGTGGGTGTTGTCTTATTATCTTGATTATCTGTCATCTGGCCCTGCTTTATTTGACACCTGCCTTTACTGTGTCAAACTGATACAAAAAGGAGCTGTGGAGGTGTTTATTGTTTTCATCAAGGCTAAGAACACAAGGACTGCCATCCCGACTATAAAGGTCAAGCAGAGTGATTGTCGCTGAATGATGTCTCTGAATACATACTCCCACCTTCCAGCAAACAAAAGATGAGGGACTTCCCACACAAGCAGCTGCATCTGAATTGTCACATTTAACAACCCACAACAGAGCTGTCTTCTGTGAATTTCTAGGATCCTTTTTAGATGTCTGTAGCATCCTGTGGCAAGGCCTTCCATAGAGTAATCCTGTTGTCTTCCTATTTTTAATGTGATTACACTAGAAACACTCTGTAGGGCTATTACTTCCATACTCTTTAAGTCAATATTACAGGGTATATGCAGACACAAAAGTACAATTCTTTAGAGCAATTCTTTAGCACGAATCAGAGATGATGCTCTGAGGGCTTCATAAGAAGAAGACAATTCTGTGGAATAAGAATCATCTTTGTGAGTTAAAATTTTTCAGTTGCACCTATTTTTCTTGGAAGTGGCTTAGTGGTACTCACTTGCAGAGAGAGATATTATCAATGTTTATGTCAAAGCAGAAAACAGATGCAAGTATTGCCCATACCTTTTCTGCAGAGTTCTAAGTGCTCTGTGAGGTTTGTTTGCCCTTAATTCCTGTTACAGGTGAAGCAAATGAGCTCCTTGTGGAAAGCACACCATTCTTTGGTGTTTAATGTAGAAGGCTATGAATACCTGAAGAGACTGAAATGCAATCTTACAATTCTAAATCCAATGCCTTTTTTTCTTCCTCTGTGGTTCCCTTTGTTTACTCTTTAGATCAAATCTGGTCCATAGAATTCAGCTGCTCCAGAAAACTTTCCATGATCATTTCATTCTCTGGTATACTACGGTTTTGTTTCATCTTCCACTATACTAAACATCCTGTACAGAACTCATTAAGGCAAAGCCAAAAATCCCTCTTGTTTTCTCAGTGTTACTAGCTTTTAAGCTGTCACCCCACCTTTTACTGAAATTCTGCCAAGTCCTCCAAGCTAAGCAGAGTGAACATATATCAGTAAGGATCTCCAAGAAACACAAGCTATTTCAATATTTGGCATACCTTTCTCTGAATCAACTCTGAACAAAGCAGTAGCTGAATAATACCAGAGTGTTAGAGGATTTGCATTTGGCAGAGGTACATCATATCTCTTCCCACTTGTGCTCATGCTGCCTTAGTTTCTCCCCTCTATTTTTGACTCTTACACTTGGCTGCTCACTAATAAAATGATACTTAACTATAAACTGAAGATATGACTGCAGTAGTTATATGACCATCACTCCATCTCTTCTTCTGCACCCTCAGTTACTGACTCTTGATGTGTATTTATCCCATGTGATACTGAAGGTCAGTTATCCCCATTTTCATACATGAGGAATGAGTAATTAAAAGACTTGCCTATTAAAAAAATTTCATGGTGAAGAGAGCCGCGAATACTCTGCCTTGGTGCCAGGACGTAATTGATAAACTCCCTGGTGTGGGGGCTGGAATTTGTTCAACTGTCTCATCACATTTCCTATTTTTGTTTTCTCTTTCAGACTAACAGCTAAAGCCGTTGCTGTTCTCTTACCAATCCTGGGAAGCTCATGGATCTTTGGGATTTTGGCTGTCAATGCCCATGCATTAGTATTTCAGTATATATTTGCTGTTTTCAATTCGCTACAGGTAAGTACCTGGTGGGAAAGTTTATGGTTACTGAACTGCTGCTGAGATCCAATAAATGGCTCATTAAAAATGTTTTCACATGGTTGTGTTTACTAGATTTTTTCTCTGTTCCTTCCTCTGTCTTTTAAGTCTGTGCTGACCACACAGTACTGGCAATTATTTAGTCTCTGTATGAACAGAACTTTTATCCTACTCCTTAGTGTTTCCAGTAGCAATAATTAAATAAATGAGACAGTGAGCTTGAGAAATGAAATTCATCCTTCCAGCACCATGTACCACAGGCAAGATTCTTCAGTAGACATACCAGAACAATTTTTCAGTGTCAGTTTGAGGCTTCTCTACTGAGTATAAATGAAAGCGAACAGAAGTTTGTGGGGACCGTGCAGCATAAGGAGAAATGTCGAGCTATTCTGCATGCTGCACATGGCTCTTTTGTGCAGGCAGCTAGACCCTCATCTTGTTAAAACAGCAATCCAGAAAAACAGTTCTGTCCAAGAAGAAATGTAAACATCTGCTTAGCTTTAAGCAGACATTTCAGTAAAGGCATAAATCTATAGGTATGTTATAATTCTTTCCCAAATAATGGTTACAGAAGGGAAGAAAAAATGGACTCCTATTCATTTTTTGTCTCAGAAACAAATAGCACTATGGTCACAAAAAGAGAGCAACAGAGTTCTCCCTATAAGCTGGTAAGAAAAGTTTCACTTTTCAACCAAAATTAAAAAGGTAAGTTTGACTGAATACTAGCCAAAAGAATTTTTTTTTTTTTAGGGGACACAGCTGGGACAGCTGACACCAACTGACCAAAAGGATGGTCCAGAGCATATGACGTGATGAGTGAGCAGA
>JAVSBS010003836.1:283626-312686 GCA_033124195.1 Coracias cyanogaster | reverse complement strand
AGGGGATGGGACCCTTTCAATTTCCATTGGACAAAAAGCCCAAAGATAGCAAAATTTTCTTAGTGCTAATACCTTGCTCTTCTAATGTGCTAAACATTGACCTGGTATTTCCCAAAGAGCATTTCCCTCTGCCTTTATCTTTGTAAGCACAGAACAAAAGGTCCTACAGGAAAAGGTCCACACAAGCCTCATAGTAATGTAACACTGCAGGTTTCTCCAGTTTAACATGGGGCACAGCTTGGCCTAATCTTCGTTATTTATAGATCTCCAGCTACTCGATACCTGCTTTAATACAATACTGTGAGAAGCACATTATTGTATTTCATTCTTCACCTTTCTCCCTTTTATCTGTTTTCAGGGATTTTTCATGTTCCTGTTTCACTGTCTTCTGAATTCAGAGGTAGGTAACCAAATGGTGTTAGCAAATTTGGTGTTACTAAATTCAAGTAACATGAGTGTAAAACAAGAAAAGACTCTCCATTGTCGCTGCCTGCTATGCCACTGACTTCTTTTTACTTTCAATTAATACATGACAGTGACTTTGTGACTTGTGGCATTTTGACCCATGCTTAACATTTATTTTATTTAACGTAAGGAAGGTTTAAAAAAAAAAAAAAAAAAAGAAGGCAGCTCAAGACTAAGGAAAGAAGAACTCCTGAGGGGTGAAGGGGCTGAGCAGGGCATGGGCTGTGCTGCTAAGAGAGGATGCTTAAATAGTGGGAGCAGGACTCACTCTGGCAGTCTGCATTGGAAGGCCTCTGGCTTCATTGCATCTCCAGTTCCAGAGAGGAGAATAAATTATTCTCATCAAAACATACTTTTGGCCACTGCTCATGCAATCCTTAATGGGAAACCAAACAGAGTAGAACATATTCCAGGTATTTTTCTTGGCAGGAAGTTCAGGTTTTTATAGCGGACTAAGAGGGATCTTTTTTGCAGTAAAGCTGTCTTAGAGAAACTAGGGTAAAGACAAGGCAAGACTGATGTAAATGGGGCTTATGGAGACCATCTCTGCTGGGCCTGGAGCTTGCAGCATCCTCTCCTTCCATGGCAGATAGCAGAAAATGCTCAGCAACATGTATTACTGATAACAAAAGTTTGTTATGTAAACCATTTATTTCCAGCATGCTGCCAGGGGTACTGTTTAGCAAATGTCCACAAAGCTTTGATTCTCCAACAGCTCTTTCTCTGGGTGCTACTAAGGAGCTCTGCCCCAGAGCCTGCTGTTTCTTCCTATGCAACAACAGCACTCCAGCTCTTCTGTGGAGATATTATTATTTATTAATATTTTCCAGCCTAGTCAGTCTTAAAGCATCAATACAATCTTTGTCACATTCAGTTTGGAGAGTCAGGACTGACTGTGAAATTCTTGATCTTTATTGAAGGGCCCCTTCCAACATCTGCCATTCTGTAATTCTGAGATTCTATAATGGGAACTGTCATTTTTGGAGAGCATCGTATTCTGTGCATATCAAAAATACTTCTTCAGCTAAACCATGGGAATTCTTCTTGCAAATTTTGTTCTGACCATAGATGTAAAACTCAGATACTGTAAAGCGAAATCTGCAGATATTGCCAAGTGGTTGGTTAAAAAGGAGAGCTTTATTCCCAGTGTGCCTGGACAAGGAATGCACCTGCACTGTAGAGAAGCACAGGAGAAAGGGTTTGATGGGACCTGAGCAGCCTCTCCCACAGCACGTGTTCAGTGTGCCGGTGTCGCCCCTAATAGCTCAGTCATCAAAGCCCCTTGACCTCCCTCAGCAATTTGACTCTGTGCCTCACTACGGCCACTCCTAAACTGTAGTTTTTATCTTTCTTTCTGCAGTTTGAGCTTCTTATTTCCTGCCACTATACGTATAAAGACTAGATAGTTCCCTTCCACAGGAAAGGGAAGACTGTAAGATTTCCCTGTCTTCCCCTGGTCTCCTCTTTTGATCAAACAACCCAAGCTTCTCATAACAAGCCTGACCTGTGATCATCCCCACTGCCCTCTTCAGAGCTGTCTCCAGCTGTTCTCTGGTTTTCCTAGGATGCTCGACACAGTACTGTAGCTGAGACCATGTCAGTGTAGAACAGGGAGGAACGAGTACTTTGTGTGTTTTGTAGCCTATGCTCCTGCTGACAAGATGTTCTTTATCACAGCATTATAACACTGGTCAAACACTTCCAGCTGGTAATCCTTGATTATTTTCACCTTAGTATAGAACTTTCCTACATCTTCCCCCTACATCTGCAGGGAATTTCATCCAGCATCTTTAAATAATTTCAGTTTTCAAAAGCCTGGCAGCTGTCTTACATCCTTGTGACATCTGGGTACCACCAGGGCATTACGAGCTCCACGGAAAACCTGCCTAACCAGGGGGGGGGCTTGTGGTCCAGCCTGGGGCTGTATATTTAGTTAGAAAAAGTAAAAATGTCCTAGCAAGCTGCTGAAAATCGGTATAATAGCACCTTATAAAATCTTTCAAACCAAGACTGCAAATACTAGCGATGTATGCTTGTATGCCCTGAAGTTTCAGTTTTCTGCTTTTCTTACTCTTAATTTTTAACAAGATAAATGGTAATACAGTCATACCTTGGACATCTCGAAGGATGCGATAACCCAGAAAACATGAAGATGTTGCCAATGAAATGAGACATAAGTGAGGTTATACAATGCTTTGTATTTAAAGTATGGGTACTTGAAAAGTAAAGTTAAATTTTAAAATAGGACCATAAATACAAAGAAAAAATGTAGGGATGGATTGTTTGTGGGTTTTTTAGTACAGTGACATTAATGGGGAGAAAGGATAATGGGGAAATGATTGTAGGCTGCACCTGTAAAAACAAACACAACATTTTCAAAATAAATCTTCTACTTGGCTTGTTTTTTTTTCCCCCAAAGGTTAGAGCTGCCTTTAAGCACAAAACCAAGGTCTGGTCCCTTGCCAGTAGTTCGACTCGCAACATCAATGTGAAACCCTTCAATTCAGATATTGTGAGTATTCCTCCTTTTTTCCTATTGTACTTGAAAGTGTTCCACAATAAATTCTGTGGGAAAGAACAGGACACAAGAAGGCACGAGCGTGTTTTTAGTACCTAACATAATACATGATGTAGACAGGTGGAATAAGCAAGTATTAAGCTACAGCTGCAATATCTGTTTCGAAAGCTAAGGACAAGATTCTGCTTTCTGGTGAACTATCAAATAAAAGTAAACAAAGGTTAATGAACTCTGGAGCATGGTTCTATGGGACTGGTCCCACTAGTTGTAATGGACTTCATATTTTGCATTCAAGCAGCATTTTGGCAATGTGTTTGCCTGATGAAGATGGCTTTTTGATAGGGCACTTTTGTATTTAAGCCTGAGGAATAAACTCTTAACACGTGAATATGCTTTTCTAGCTCTCCTGAAATTTTCTTGAGGAAAAGACATTTGTTTTTATAAAGAAACAGACCTCTGAAGCAATAGGTATAATTAAGTAATTGCTGCCAATCACCTTAGATCCTGGCAATAACTGTTTAAAAATCCTTTATGGCATATGCTCTCAAGACTCCGTTACAGCGCTGTAACGCAAATGGATTCTTTCAAGCTTTTACTTCATCCAGACAAGAGTGGTTTAGCAAAATAAATAAATCTATTTTCAATATTATTTTTCTTTCCAGATGACTGGGAACAGGCCAGGCACAACCCCCACAAAGCTGAACACCTGGGATAAAAGCACCAATTCAGCCAACCGCATTGATTTATCAGCAGTCTGACAGTAATACCAAGCTTCTCAGTGAAAATCAAGCCATACATTTCAGGACATCTGACACAGTGCCCACCATTTTTTTCTCACTGTTGATAGCAGTAGAAAACTGTTTTTTTAATCACTGCCTAATAAATTGGAAATTGCAATGTTGTTTTGTTGAGTAAATAGCCCTCATCTACTTGCCTTTGAGACTGTAACACACTCTACCACTTGGCTATTAGCAATATCTGTAAAAATAACCAGCACAAATATACACTGGATGGTTTTGTCAACAACGATGAAAACACTAGGTATGCAAAAAGGGTTTATTGCTATTAGAATCATTCCAGCTCCCAGAACCGAGGAAAGGCAACATACCTCTGGAAGGATGGACTTTTGTGCTCTAAAATGAAATGCTTCCCATTGTGATGTTATAACGGGGCTATTCTGGTCTTGCTGTGCGCTCTCTGTTTACATTTATTACCTTACAGAATCCAATTATTGAAGTGGAGCTTATTCAAAATACATAGTGTGGTGATTAATTTAAATGCTACAAGGAAGCCAGGACTTGAGGGAGAAACACGTTCCAACTACTCCACTCCCAGCATGGGCGTGGAGTTAGCAAAAGCTAATAAGCACACATGTCTCTATGCATGTTAACAGCATATGTAACATACTTCTATCCATGGCCTATTAGTATTTTAGCTATTCCTCTTTACATTGTACCTGTAAAGGCAGAAATGGCTAAGGTTGTCCTACGGCAGTCCACAGCACTTCCATCACTGGTTTGTGTCTGCTGACATACCACAATACAAAGAATTTGTATTGCTTTACCTGAAGCTTTTGGATTCAATCAACAACTGTCCATCAAGTGCATCTCACAAATGCACTGTAGCTTCTAGTAATCAAAACCTGGCACTGACTGATCTTTCTCTTTTTACTGGTCAAATCAAGACACTGAATTCCAACCACAAAAATGTCACACAATGACATACTATGAAGACAGCCAAACTACAAATAGGTCCATGTATTGTTACCTACAGACATCTTTTAAATAGGCCTCTGCAGAGTCTTTTGTGGTTTTAAACTCTGCTCAGCACTTAATAGCTTCTGCTTTAGTACTGCTATGAAGTATCTTTATGGAGAAAACAAAACAAAACGAAAAAACACTGTAATTTTTATTTTGACAAGTGTTTTGTAGGTTCTCAGAAGGGATTTTTGGAGCACAAGGGAGCACAATCTGGACTGCGCCAATGATGCACCTTTCCACTCTGGGGGTAAAGCCAGCTGTAAACCCTGGGAGTGAGCAGAGCCCCTAAATCTGTGTCTTGCTCTTGGATTCACTCAGCAGACAGGGTCTTCAGAGCAGTTTCCAAAGACGAGGACCCCTTTGCAGAGTAGCTTTGCAGCCATGTCTCCTTACCTTCAGCTCTTTCTTGTTTGTGGTAGCTGTCTCCTTAACAGACTGAGTATACTAGTTTGCAGGAATCACCAAGGTCATCAGCTTTCCTAGTACACTGGGCTACAAAATACTACAAAGGTGGGAAATAGACAAATCTGCAACCCCACTTTTTGCTAAGAGGTCTTGTGTTTTGTTTTCTTAACTAAAGGTTTGTATCTTCAGCAGCTCCGATCATTTCTGGTCCCAGTGAATCTAGCAAGATATCTGCTACTGATCTCCAAGATAAAAGGTATTTGGGCCCTAATGTGCAGGGTGGAAACTGTTTATTGGATAGTAAATTTGTAACAAAGAAAATAAAAGTAAATTGATCTTCAGGGAATAGGAAACATTCATCAATTAGAGCTCAATTTAGTGACAGGTTTCATCCAAAAGACATGGAGTTGAAATTTTAGAAAACATCAATGCATTTCATTTTTGATTGATCCAAAACAATGTCTCCATGTTTCCTTCCTGCTCTAATTAAAAATAATCTGTTTCAGTTTGGACCAGTCTTTTTTGCCTTCTCCCCTTCCTGGCCGAGATGTGTTGGTATGGTCACCAAACTGAAACTCCACAGTCTACCCAAGTTTATCCATAGCTATGAATTAAAACATTCTACAGAAATTATCTTAGTGTCGCCATATATATGCCGGATTTATGCAGCTAGAACAGAGCAGAACATGACATACTGCGTATCACACACATACATACATGAAATATATAGGCTTCTAAGTAAGTAACTCCAATTGTTGACAGCTAACTCTAAAAGGTGGGTCAGTAAAAGCTAAATATCTAAATAGCTATGTCTGTGTTTTGGCTTTTGTGTGTGCTTTTTTCTTAACCTTTTCTACATTGGACTGTCTTACAGCTGTGCAAATATATGGACTTCTCTTGGCCTGAGAACGATTTTTTTTTTTTCCCCAAAAGACAGAGTAGAAGGAGCTCTTGGAATGTATGGAGGAGATTGTAACAGAACAGTACTGTGATAACAGAGTTCAGTATTTGTATTGTGTGCAGACAACGTATTTAAGCTTATTTTTATACTGGAGCCTGTGTTTTTTGTTGTGGGTTTTGTTTTTTTATTTTTTCCTTTACACTGTGACCATGGATATAGATTGAAACCCTCCTTGATCATTTATCTTCTACTCATTGTATTATAGCACAAACAGTTCTGTGAATGAACCAGAGGACATTAAAAAGCTTGCTTTTTTTTTTTTAATCTTAGTTTTTAAGATTTTTTTCCCTCCTACACTATTTTCATTGTCTGCATTTCCTCCTGTGCTGATGTATATTGGTCACATATGCCACTACCCAAGGTCCAACACATGACATACAAATGACAGGATGAAATGCCAATAAGTATAAAGGGCTAAATCTGTTTTTCATCCAGGGATACCTTATTTTAAAATTGTTGAACAAAAATAAGAGCAGCATGAAAATGGTTTTGGTTTTATACTTTAGAATGTGACATAGATGTATTATATATTGAGGGAGCATTTATTATCTTGTATCTGCTGAGATCCACTGTGGATAACCTGCATCCCATGCTTTAACTTTTTGAACATTACTTGTGATGAAGCAGTTTATCTTGTTGTTTTTGTCACATGAGGCTAGGAGCTAGAACACTGTATTTATAATACTAGGTTGGGGATGGGGTTTCTTCTGTTTGTGATAAACTAATGAAGAGCCCACAAAGTATAAATGTGTTCCATTGCCATCTAAGTCCATTCTTTTTGTTTGATTTAATGTATTTTTGTTGTTACTGAATGCAGCAAATGTACTGAATAAGAAATGCTCAAATGAATCTTTAAACAATCTCTTCCTGTCCTCACTCTTTTGAAGCCTTAAAATCTTGCAGTTTATTTATGGGCTTGTATATAGCAGCTATTACAATTTTTTTTTTCAGGACAGCATCATTTTGTCAATGGTATGAAATCTTAATTGAATGAGATGTGAGTTTTAAAATAGGTAATGTAGCAAGAATGACTTTGCCTGTAAGTAGTAAAATAATTTAGTTTTGTTGGTTTTTTTTCCTTCTCAAATAAACAAGAAATCTTAATTTCCTAGAAGAACTTTGTATTTGTGCAATTTTTCTTCTGACATGGGTTATAAACAACAGCATAATGATTATGGCTCCCTATGAGTACTACTGTTGTGATTAAACAAGCAGAGCTTTTCTCATATGAAAAGTACTACTATATGCATCAGGTGCATCTAGGTAACGTGCAGACAAAATTCTTGTATTAAAGCATATACTAAGGAAAGTCATTCCCTGCCCTTTAAGAAAGGAGCATATTTTATGAAGCAGCTGCTTCAGATTATTTCTTCTAACCCAATTGTTCCAGCAACCTGATCAAGGTCAGTTCCTAGGTGAACAATATACCATTTATGACAGATTCTGTCTCAGAGGGGAAGCTTCTCATTCTACCAGATCTCTGCATATAGCAGTGTGTGTATGTATGTGTATATATATATATATTTATATACATACGCACACACATATTTTACATGTATAACTACATATACATATATTTACTATATATATACACACACATACACGTTTCAGAAGTCTCTTCCTGTCACCACAGCAGCAGCTTCTTCTTCTGTATTTTCTGTGGCTGGGGACAGATAATTTGCTGGCGAGAAGAGGGGTACACACACAACAATGAACTTTCCCTGGCAGTCTGCATTCTCCTGCAGCCAAGTAACTCTAGCAACTATCATTTGCCACCAGCTATCCATGGTGTGGATGCCTGGGAGTGCAGGCACGGCCAGAAAAGATGGCGTTTCAGAACTGCCAGGGGTTTTGTCACTGCTCTGCTGTTACCCTGCTGTATGACCTTTAGCAAATAACTTTTCCTGACTGTGTTCAACCCACCAGTGAAATGAAGATAATGGTACTACCCTCTTTGTAAGCAGGTTGAAACGCCTGGTTGACAAACAGATCATTTGTTATTAAATACTAATGCTACATAGTTATTTTTGTTCTTTCAGCTGTCTGGCTCCAATGCTGAGGACAAAAGCATTGCACGGTATGGCCTCTAAACTGTCACCTTGTCCCTCCAACCATTATGTTACATATTTACGCTCTGCTGTGTCCTGTTACAATGGAAAGCAGCTGTTAATTGCTGCAGCATTAGGACAGAGGTTCCTCCACTTTTTTCTAGCAGCTGCACAGATGTCTTCGATGATGCCCAGAGCTGCACCAAATAGGTGAGATTCCTCTTTACCTTCAGGACAGCCAACTTATAGCCTTACCAGGAGAAAGAGATCTTCCAGGACTCCTTAATACAGCCAACACAGAAAATCAGCACAAGGTTCAGGCCAGACTGAAGCTTTGGCTCCAGGACTAGTTTCACTCTATAGCACGGCAATGGGTCATAATGGAGTGCATCACAAACACTGATTTATTAAAAATGAATATTGTATTAAAACTTTATTGCTACTACACTTTTATCTGAAAATGTAAATCCAGAAATGTTACATCTCAAAGGACAAACAGCTCCAAAAGGGGTGCTAAGCCTGTAGATGACATGTTTTCAAGGTTAAAGCTAGTTCTAGTATGATTAATAGGCTGCCAGCTGCTTCCTCTATGTTGCATAGCTGTGTAGATGTGGTGGAGTGATGATGGGAAGTTAAATAGAAAGGAATTATGTGATGAAGAATAACTACAGCAATTATACCCTGAAAAATTAAAGATTGGAATTTAGATGAGAAAGGTGTTTCATCTTTCAATATGTATTACAAAGAAACCTTCCCCCTTTTGTATCCCTCCAGATCATGTAGCAAGAATAAAAGAATGCTTTCTTGATATTTTGTGAAATGTAGAGCATATTTTTAACATTTATCATTCATGACAGAATAATAAATTAGATAATTTCGGCACTGGTTTACATCATGTTTGCCTTTAAAAATATTTTCATTATATCGATGTTATGCTTGGATGACTCAATGTAGTATGTCATGCATAGTTATTGCTATAATTGCCCTTGTTCGCACAATTTTCTTTCTCAATAATCCCATATGTTCTTGAAATTTGGAGGCCATATTTCATCTTGTCAAGGATGATTACAATGCTAAATGTACCACTGACATCAGCATCTTCACCAGGTGCTGACATATGTCAGAAATATTGAGTCACAAGGCACTTCTAAGCACTGTTTGGTGCATCTTTACTTCTCTGACCAGTTGCTGATTTGCTAAAGGGAATTCCCAATTGAGCAGTTTCAGGCTAATTTACCTATACCAAAGGCAACTGAAATTTTCTCTCCCCCTGTTATTTTCTGGGATTACTGTACAAAAGCAGTCTTGACTGAGCAATGAATGTGTTCTTTCAAGCATTTGCCAAGCTAGACATTTGCTTGTAACTACTTATGAACATGGAATAGTACATTAAACAGTTCAAGCCAAAAAGAAAGAAAAAAATGAAGCACAATAAGCAACTCTGTCACTGCAAAAGCCTTAAATTTTAGTTTGAGCTCATAATATTCTGGAGGAAAATTCACAACAAAACAACACCAGATTTTTACCCTCTGAAAATGTCTCAAGTTAAGCAGCAAAGATCGAATGCGCCGTGGAAGATCTGGGCCTTATATAGGAGGATTTTGACAAGTTAACATTCAAACTGTGTTGACTATAGCATGTTTTTTCTGGCATTTTTGTTTCAGATTCTGCACAGGTCAACTAAATGTGAACACGTCTTCTCACTTAGCTAGTCATGTATCACTAATTTGTCATATTTTACAATCTCAAAAAAAAAAAAAAAAAGCAGGGAGTGAATATATGGCCATATATTCAGAGAAGAAAAGGCAAAGCTCAGTCCTCATGCTGACCCATGGGTATTTCATATTCTCTGCTGATGAGTGCGTGGGAGGCTTTAGGATCTGAGGCTTAGCATCTGTGAATATTTGCACAGACGACAGATTTCTCCAGCAGCAGCAAAGAGCATAATTATAAAACAAATATATGGACTATGATGTGGACAACTGGTGAGTTGAATATTGTGCATTTAGATTGTATACTATGCATTAGAATCTGAGATGTATAGTCAATAGAATACACTGCAAGTTTATTCCTACATCCAACCCCAGGATGTAGGAATCTTCTTTTAATCCTACGTTTTTATATGCCTAAAAGGCTGCTCAATATTGCCTGTTAACGACAGCAAATCCACATAAAGCATGCAAAAGGTGTCCCAGAATTCGTTCTTAAAAGCTAGACTATCCATTATTTGCTGATGTTATAAATAATTTCTTACACCTTCAAACTAAGGGGATATCAAAACTAGCAGTTATCACCTGGCAAAAGATTAGTTTAATGTTGGGAACTCTAAGCAGCTTGTGTAAGGGGCTACTGCTCCTCTGTTGTTAGGAACAGTGTCCAATCACAGCCAGAAATGTAAAAGTGAATTGAAGATGTCAAAACTTTGGTGTAGGCCAACTGGAACACAGAGAAGTATCACCATGCAGAAGATGTCCATTGTGGGGAAGAAAATAGTTTGGTAACACCAGCAACTAAATCATGCTAAATGACTAAATCATGCTAGTGTGAAAGAGCCATATATGAAGCTCTCACTTCCAGAATGAGTAGATCGGTGCTCTGGAAATACTGACAGACAAACCTCCTTGGAATAATCATCTTTTTATTTATGCTGGTTATACACAATCACATGAACCTCTACTGAATAGAATAAAGTTTTGAATAGATACACCCGTTAGCTTCAGTGGGTCTTTGCAGCGAAGTCTGCTGTAGAAAGAATTTTGCTGCTTTAACTTGCCCTGACCAGCTGGGGAGACTCTGATGTTGGATGCAGCTCCCACCAACACCTTCCCACTTCCACTTTCATCAGCCTCCTCCCTGACACACCGACTTTCGACACATCGGCAGCAGAGCCAGCATATAGACCATGTATTACATGTCTTGTACCTCCTCTTGGCCACAGTGTAGCTGCTGCTTCTTTCCAAAATACTGTCAAGGAACTTCCTCTCTCTCAAACTTATTAAAGGAAATGAATAATCACAGAAAAAGTCATGCCAATGCATTTGTCACAGACAAAAAGCCACACCAGTGATGCAGAGCGGTGTTTTCTTTTTTTCAAGTCAGGGAGCAGGAATCCCCTGGAGTGTCACAAATCTGGATTTCTGCAGTCTGTTCTGCAATGTAGCTGGAAAAAATGTGTGAAAGCCACTCTCTGCTTGTCTGAAGGGTCTCCAGTGTACGAGGCATTTCTGTCAAAATCTGTTATTATTTACACTTACTGAATTGCCTGCCTCAGTCAATAAAGGATATATTTGTGCCGCAGAGTAAAATAACCCATGTTTTGCTCTGCCATCTTAAGAGCAGGGCTTATTTGGATCGGAGTATCCACTTAGGAGGATTTTGGTGGACAGTAAAGGGTAATATTTGCACCATGACTTCAAGAAAGTAACTTCTATAAGTAATTTCTCTTTGAATCCATGGCAGCTGAAATCAAAGGAACTTCTGAAATCACACTTACTTTCTAGTCTACCAACAGAGTAGACCCATGAAAGGAGCAGGCACTGCAAATGTTGAAGAGCTTGAAGTCCAGCACTCGTTGCCTTTTACAATTACAGCTCTGCTCTGAGCTCAGACTTGCGAGACAGCAACACACAGGTATCTAACAGAAGTCCCCACAAAAGCTGGCACACCAAGATGCCCTTGCATCTGGAAGAAAGCATGAGGCAATGAAAACATCCTGTTTTCTGCAAGCACAGCAGTCTTGCCCTCAGGCTGAAGCAAGTCCCTCCCCACCTGGAAGGGGGTCCCCAGCCCTGGCATGGCACAGGCTCTCCTGCAGCCAGGCATGGGTGGAGCATCACTTGCTCATCGCACGCTGCACCCTGCTCTGCTGCCCTTGTCCTTCAGCCACCAAAATCCTCCTGCAGAGCTCGTGTGTGTGTGCAGAGCAACCTTTGTGAAATAATAGCCTATCTTTCCCTATAACTGTTAAATTAGCCATAACTTGTAATGACAAACAACAAAACACTTTCTAGAGCAACTTTTAATAACATCTTCCCTGTTAAGGAAACATTTCGTCCTATGAACATCTAACTGCTCTTTCTGCAAGAAAAATACAGTCCCTCCTGGATGTGCATCAGTACAATAATTTAACATGGAGAGAAATATCAGATAATTTTCTTCCTACATATCAAAGCTCTTCATTTAATAGAGCTATTTTTCAGATAACAGCCTCTGTAATGGCAGTACAAGAAATGCTCATTGGGAAGCTCAGAACAGCTAAACTCTAGTTTCCTTCTGTGTACTGTAATTTGTGAAACATTTTACTCTCCAAGATGAGAAAGTAAGAAAGAGATGCAGTTTAAGGAGAAAAAAACCCAACAACAACAATAAAAAACCCACCAGAACACTGCCACACAAAATGAATAACACAAAGGTAGGCTGCAGCCTTGTTCTTTGTTTGAGCCAAGGGCCATAGTCATATACAAGGTACACACTGCATGTACACAGCTTCAAACACTCCCTGGTTGCCAGTACAGTAGGAGCCTGGCCCAAAATATGTGATTTCAGTCAAGAAACGTCCCTGCAGAAATGGTAGGACACATAGGATCTTCTGATGGGTCAGTGTGCACATTAACCCCCATTTCCAGAGGAATGGAGCTATCTGCTTGGGAGGAGAAGGGCTGATGGGGACCACCAAAAGGAGCAGTATTTAGCATCTGCTAAATAAGAAATTCCCATAAACCACAGTAGAGTTAGTCAAGTGCTGTCATGGCCAAAAATCACTGTTGTTCCTTCAAGTTACTCCTGCCAGGAAACAATAAAGGTCTTATACATGATGACAGTGATACTAAAGCATAATAACACATCATCTGTATAAGCAGGACCTCTCTGCTTCTATCTGAACAGAAGCAACCACTCTATCATCCATGCTTGAACTCTTTGTAAAGCTATTTTTTTCCTACTATTGATAGAGTTTCAGTCAAATAGAGAGCTCTTGCCCACTGCTGACTTGGAGTGAGTTAAAAAGCATTAAAAAAATTGTAAACACAGTCTCTTTGTGCCATCAAGTTGCAATCCATGTTAAACCACCATTGTTCAAGCAACCTTCAGGAGTCAGTGCTGTTAAAAGACCTAGCAGCTTGATATTCTTTTGGGAACTAGAAAACTGTAGAAAGAAAAGCTGATGGTTTGGTGTGTTTGGTGTTGCTTCAATGTTCCTTGCAGCTACATTAAACGCTGTGCTTAGGTCTGTGTATAATTTCCCTGCAAAGCATGAGGTCTGGACCCTTATTTTAATTGCACAAATGGACAGCATCCTGGTTTGGGGCAATTGGAAACCTAAATTTATATCTGACCCTTAGTTGCAAACATTTTCTTAATCCTTACTGCATTTTCAGTTTTAATTGTATTTTTAGTTCATGACATTTAAAAATAAATGTATTTTAAACTTCTGAATTCTGGCTGTCTCATCTCTTTGGCAATTAACATTCTGTTTAAAGTGCATCACTACCACTAGGTAACTCCCACAATGCTTTATGAACAAGTATTTTTTAGCCACTTGGTGTAGTCGCTCTCTAAACTCTTTTGTTTCACTTACCTGGCATTATCTATTCAAGTGAAGCCAGAGCAGCTGTCATAAACTTAGGCATTTATCTCCTACATGGTTTACAGCTACTGCTGCTTTTGCAGTATTAATTTTAGGTCTGGCACAGGGAAGGGGTTATGCTACCTCCACTTCTACCTTCGGCTTTTTCTTCCTACAGATGGTGGGTTTTATACAATGAAATTAATTACAAGTCAAAGCATTTGTCTAGGCTGTGTGAGGCAGCTGGTCTCTGTTTATGGTAATCAAACAGGTCTTGTTCCCTTCTTCATTCTTTCAAGCTGGTTTCCTCCTTTCCCATAAATACCTCTTCAGTTTGTTGAAGTCCTCAGGCATTTCTTGCTTGATCTTGCCAGCACCTACATCAGATACTGCAAATATCCATTTCTTCAATGCCTACGTTTTACTTTTTCCCTTTAACATTTGTGTCTGGCATTGCTCTGCCTGGCTGGGGAGACTGAGGTTGTCTGATAAAGAGAAATTTGCAGCTATCTATAATGCCCAGGTGGTAAGTGGCTTATTTGTAAACACTCATTACAGAAATCCATACTTGGCCAAGAGCTTTCTGAAAACATCCTCTGCATGAGCCCAGGCAGCTCTGTGAAGTAGATCCTGAAGTGCTGTGAGTTGGCATCAGTTAAGTTAGGGCAACTCATGCCACCCGAGGACCTGTCTCTGCCTGACTTCTCCAGCAGCTGATAACTGACTCTGCAGCCCTGCTGGGGGCTTTGATTTGATTTGAGGGCCATACCTCCCCTCTCTGCTTTTTGGAAGGTTCTGGCCCTCCTGTTTCCTTCTGGGCTGGCTTGGTGTTTTCACAGGCAGCTGCTGGCTGAACACCACCTCTTGGTGCTTTATTTGCTTTCATGTTTTGAATTTGGCATGTGATGGGTGTTGGGGCTCTTAAGAGACCATTTTCTATGGAGGGTACTTCTTCCATACAGATAGATCAAGGGCACAAACTTAGAAGTAGCTGTTTTGAGTTTATTAAAACTACCTCTCTCATAATAATTCATATTGCAAAATGTATGCTTTTCCCCAGAAGTTTCTGAAGCCCTTTGTAAGCAGGAGCACAGAAAGCCACCACTGGGCCCAGGTCTCTGCTACCCTCAGCACAATGCAATGGGCACAGGCAAAGGAAGATTAATACATTCCCATAACAAAGGTTATTTCCCCCTTTATGGATGAAAAACCAGCAGTGTACTGTGGGAATTTTGCTGCATCCAGGTCCTCTTTTACATCCTTGACTTGAGGCAGGCTCTGCTTGGATGTTTCTTGCCACTGCTCTCCAACTTAATTTCTCTCTCTGCTATCTCATAGTCTGCAAAGGTGCAGCAAAAAAAAAGGATTTGTCTGAAGCAGAAGATCATTGATGCTGAGACTCATGACATCTGGTTTTACCCTGCCTCAGATATGCACAGCTGTAATTTGCTGCATTTTCATCCCAGTCACAGAACCTGCTCAGACACCAGCAAGCGCACAGGGGCTGATCCCCAAGCTGGGTTTGTTCTAATGGCAGGTCAGCAGTCTCCATGACAACCCAAACTGGGAGCAGCACTTAAAATTGATCTTCTTACTAATAATTTCATTGGCATTCAAGAGATATAAAGAGGCCCCTTACTGAAGGCTATGTCAGGGCTCCTCTGACATAAGCTACCAGAAAAGCATCTTTTAATTAGCAACTTGCTGCGGGCCAGCAGTACTCCACCTCCTACCACTGGTTGGACTCAATTGCCTCCAACTGCTGACAGAGACTCCGACTTTCCTGGTCTCACATCAGTCCTCTGTGGACCTCAGTCAATAAGGAATTAAGTTTCACTGTTCTAGGAGCCAAGGTACCATAACAACAAGCATGACAGAAATGCCTTGATGGGTTTACAGGATGATGGATGCACTAAAACCCATTGCATATCAGTCAAAAATTTATTCACTTCTCTTTAGCAGTTGAGGAGATATCAGGAGATTTAATGACAGAACAGTAAACTGTGCCCTAATCTGTGAAGAGTATTCTCTTGAGCAGTTTTGTGTGCAATATTTACAGTGCTTACTTGCTACTCACTATTATAAACACAAATAATGCTGTTGATGACAGCAGTGTTTAGAGGCTAGCAAGACACAAGGCTGCATAAACACAAAAGAATAGCTGGTCTCCTTGCTGGTAAGTAGGATGGATGTGGAAGGGCAGCACAAAAACTCAGTGAACAACAAACAGTAAAAGTTTTCTTTTGCAATACAGCTTTCCCTGAGTTAACTTGCCGGTCCTTGTGCTGGCACCATGATTAGTAAGAGGAGCTTCTGGAAGTGGCTTTATAACTTATTTTAATTAATAATAAATATTTATACAATGGAAGTGTCTAAGGCCAGAATCAAAACAAGAAACCCATGGTATTGGTACCTGAATGTAATCCTAAACTTTTGGGGTCATTTTCCAAAAATGTATATAGTCTACAGGAATGTTCACACTGCCACAAGAGATGGAAAAGGTGACCAGAATCCAGAGCAACAGCAGCTTTTCCTTATCCAGCATGTTAATGATTTTGTTTGAAAGATTGATATTTTAAAGGTGGGGGAAGGGAAGAAATAATCATTTGCTAAAACATAGTAAAGGAATGAAATAAACCTAATACCTAGTAACTTCTTTTCAAAACATCACCAAGACTCCATGTAATGTTTTAGTTTGTGCAGTTCTGAGACAACAAGGAAAACAATTAAAATATCCTAGTCTTATGTCTCTTCTAACAGGACTGAAAACATGTTATTAAACTTTTAATTTGGGAATGACCAGGGAATTGGTAACCTATGAATGTCCATGACTGAGGTTAAATCACCTGGCCCTGGATTTAGTCCTATCCCTGAGACTGGTTTCTTTGCAGACACTTCTGTAGGCAGCTGTAGAAGAGAAAACACGGAAGGGAAAAGCAAAGAAGAAACTGTTACTCTGTAGAAAAATAGAGGATAGATATCTAATATAGAGACACCCATCTTCAAGAGTGGTTTTCCTGATTAATACCTGGGGCTCTCATTTTCTGCCCCTTTTCTCAGTATCCTTTGCGCAGAGCACCTTCGTTTCAGAACCTGCTAATATCAGTCCTGAAGGGACATTTGAGCAGTTTCTTTTGGAAGCTGTTCTTAAGCACAGCCTTAAGCCAGGAATCCTATCTAAGAACCCAAATCCCTCATTGTACGGTATGATTCCGAGCCGTACTCAGCACCAGCAAAAGATGACAGAAATTTTTGGTAAGCAGTGCACTTTGGATCAGGCCTTGACTCAGAGCAGCATCACTTAAAAAAAGCCCTCTCAAATTTTTAGTAAAGAAGGGAAAGACAACACGTTAAAACAACCAAATATAGCACTCAGAAATAAAGACAATAAAAGGCTTTTGTTTCTGCTTTTTTTATGGAGTATGAATAGTTCCCAAAACTATTTTGAAACATAAAAAAATTCAGAACATTAAAAAAAAAAAATTAAAAAATATCCTCAGGATTTATCATCATATTATTCAATCTTCCTGGAAAAAGACAGTCCTGGTTTATGATCCAAATTACAGATAAGAGTTGGCAACAAAGCAAATAGAACAAGAAATGCTATTTTATATAAGGGAAGTGGGAGAAAAAGCACATGTTTTTTATCTTGCTCACAGCAGCCCAGTTCTCTGTCAGAAAAGGCGACATTTACAATCAGCCTTATGAGGAAAAGTAGATAAAAGAGAGAACCGATGAAAGGTGGCTGAGAGGAAAAAGAATAATTTTGCCTCCCTCTGTCTGGAAGGCCAAACTGAGGGAAGCTGCTATTCTGCAACATAGCACACGTTTAATTTGATGTAAGCACAGGTTTACTTGAGGAGCTAAGGAGGCTGTAGCCCTTCTCTCTCTCCCAACTGCTGCTGCCTGGAGAAGCATGCACCCTTTGAACACTGTCATGCTGAAACAGACACATGTAACCCAACTCCACTATCCAGACCACAGTAGCATCCACCTCTGCTTTCTAACCCATTCAAATCCAAGTTAACATGTTGATGCAATGCAAAATGAAGACCTGCCTATTCCGTAACAAGAAATGGTGCTGGGTCTACTGCAATAAATTCCTCACATCCCTATCTGGTAGTACCTGAACAGGTAAAGCTGAGCTAAATGCACAATGTAAAGCACATGCATCAACACTGTGCCAGTGTTGAGGCTGGAATATAAGAACAGTATCCTTTGGATTAAATGAAGATTTACCTATCTATTTCACTGAAACATTTGATTGCATTAAAAAGCTTATGTAGCTATTGGCCTTGGATAAGATATTCTTTTTATGTTACTCTACTCAGGCCAAAAACTTGCCTATTACTCATTTTCAAGTGATCCAGCTCACAGACCAAACTGTTCATAGACTCCAATTATAGAGATACACCAAAGAGGCAAAAGTTGCATTTTTGTTCCCCTCCAGATAACTAAATTTTATGAGATAAATAGACTGTAATAACTGAAATGTTTAGTATTATTACACTGGTTCCCTTTTGTCACCATTATATTTATTCCTGATAAATTTGCAACATTTTTCCCTACTTTCCAATTACTGCCAGCTATAACACAGTAGAAAATTCCTTTCTGAGAATTTACGCCCTTGGGATATTTTTTTGCTGCTGATACCTTTTTCCTTACAGTTAAGAAGAGGAATTAAAGAGTAACATCCAGCTGAACATAAATGAGTCATATGCATTGCTGTCAGAGGCTGTCTAAGGAGTGATTTGTGACTACGCTTTCACCACTCCTCATTCAGGCAGAAATCATTAGAAGAGAATTAATCAAGAAAGAGTAATGAACTTGATAGAAGCTGGCCAGACAAATAAGAAAATCCCTTGATTTGTGTTAAAAGATGCTGGATTTTCTGATTTAGACCTTACTTTTTTTTTTTTTTTTTCCCAGTTAATAGAATCTCAGTTGTCTATTTCAGCTGAATTCCTGCTTCACAACTGTAAGTCAAATTGTAAGTCAGATGCAAGTCTGCTATTCTTTAGAGACCTCCATATGCACAGAGGTATATATCAATATATAGAACTTTAAACTTGTAGCTTTGAAAATCTGAGCTATTTTGGCCCAATTATCAGACTTTTTTATCTGCGACTTTGCTGCAAACTACAAATCCAGATCAGTCCTGGCTTTGAAATGTCAGGATGCTTACAAAAGCTGCCATTACTTAGCCATTTGTGACTTTTTCAGATAAATGAGTCTTAGGAGGATTAACAACCAAAGAGAAACATCAACCACCAGGGCAGTCTGGGCAGTATTTGTACCAGAATGAGCATCAATTCAGGTGATACCAGAACTACACTTTTGTATGAATTAACCCAACACCGGGGAATGCCTGTTTCAAGGAGATAACTCAGGTTGCTAGACCTGATTGTATCCTTGCATGATACCAGCAGTGCTGCTTTCTTGCTTCTGGAGATGCAAGGGCTGTCCTGGTGCACTGAGGACATGTATGCTTCCTATGTAACATCTGCTTTGAAGCAATGGGAAGAACTCAGCCTAGGAAATTTATGGATTGGGCATGCAATGTAGGCATTAAAGGCATTAGTTAAAGTGACTTAGATGGGGACACAAGCCTCTGTGGACTGTTGACCTCTCAAATACATCAGTCCTTGAACAGAAAGGGCAGGTGGCCCAAACCATGCTGAGACACGACAAAGCTTCTGACATGCCAAATATTATTCAGAAGAGCTTGGCAGAAATACTAGAAAGTTAATCTTGCATTTAGTAGGAATATGGACAGAAACTGGGCATTTATCCCAAAGGTCAAAAGCTAGTATTTTATCTGAAAATGTACCCTGTTTACTCTTGTATCTCAATGCTATGTGGACCTAAGTGTATTCGGTGCTCTTACAGCACCCATCTCATCCTGCTTAGCCAGAAGCACGCTCTATCTCGCTTTTGTGTTCTAATTAGGAATACTGCTGGTTACTTAAGTATTCAGGAAGAAGTGTTTGATATTTGAATGAACTGCTAAGAAATGCCATTTAACATACCCTCCCACTCCATTGTTTTCAGGAATCGGAATGTACAAAGATGTAAGACTGGTTTGCATCCACCTCATTTCTGCATTAGCAGCCTGATGTAATCATTTAAGATCACCACAGAAAGTGAACAGAATTTTTTGTGGGGGAAAAAAGAAGAAAGAAAAAACTGAGACAGTCTTTTTAGGGCTAGTACCAAAAATTATGTAGTCAATTAGGAAGCTGCAATGGAATGACAGAGGTTGCTCCATCATAAATCAGTTTTAATAGTCAGAGAATTGCAAGAAGGGTTCAATGTTACTCTTGTAGCAGTACAGATTGTAAAAAAAAAATTATATGAGCATTTATACAAAATTGGAATCAGATGCATGAATGATAAATAATGGATACCTGAAATCTACTGTGTTTCTTCTTCTGAAGTACTTATCTTTCTCAATGGTCTATAGCATGGAAATTCTGAGGATAATATTCTCACAAGCATGCTGAGTTTATTCTATCTTATTTAAGGAATGCCTCAAATCTCAAAAAAGATAAAAACCCAAACCCCCCTAAACCCTCCTAAAACTTAACTAGAATTCTTGTGTTTGCATTATTTTTAATTTCCTTGTATCTCTTATCTTCCAGTTAAACAGAGGAAGGCGAAGCAGAAAATAATCAAGCTGCCATGAGACTGTCACAATTTAACAGTTTACAGAATAAGAAATTTGGGGATTGAAAGATTTTGGCAATAGAAAAGCTACAGACATTTTGAATAAACATAATCTGTGACATAATTCAAAATAAAAGAAATATTAATAATATGCTAAAAATAATACAGATAACTAAATATAATCCCATTTTAGTTGACATTGACATTTATTAACTGCTTCACAGTAGCTGCCATTCTTGAGACTGTTTGCTAAAATCTTGTCACAAATGTTCACAGTTCCCCATTCATGTGTCATTTTCAGTTGTATGAGTCAAGTAGAAACAATTAATTGCAAAAATCTTGAATACTTTTAAAGGTTGAATATTACAATACAATATACATTGTGCCAGCTAGTTATATATTGCATCTGCTTCCTCATGTGATAAAACATGCAATGAACTAGAAAGAAGTGTAGCAAACTTTGCTTCTGGCAAAAATTCCAACAGTGGAGTAAAACACTCCCATAATTTTATTACCACTTTTTGTGTTTAGGTCAAACATTCAAATGTTCTTGGGAAACAAACACACAGACTCCCTTCAACCAAAGTTTGCTGTTGAATTCAAGTGAATGATGTGATAATGTTTTGTTCCCACTACTCACCCCAGTCTATACTTGTGGTTCATGTGTCACCAGTACTCCTAGTCCAGAGTAAGATGTTATTAAGACATCATCTTACAGTGCATGCTATGTCACTTCAAAAAAGAAAAAAAACACAAGGTCTTTATACAGCAATGCAATTTCCGAATGGAAATGTAAGAAGTGGAAGAAAAATATTTTCAGAAAGCAAACACAGATACTGTATCTTCAGGGTATTTCTATTCCACACATGAAAAGAATTCCTTTTGCTACCTCAGTATTGTGTTTTCATATTTCCTGGTGTGAATCGTATTCTGGTTCTGTGCCACGCTGATCCATCCACTCGCTAATGAATACATTAGGGACATTACCAGGCAATCTGGAAATACTGAGGTGAAAAAACTAATGCTTTGCATCAAGGCATATATTCTCTGAAGTGCAACCTCTTCCTCACACTGCATTTTATCATTAAGAAAATTATGCTTCAGGGACAAGGCCTTAATTTTTTTTTAAAAACACACGAGTTACACTGCATTCTGTCAGTCTTAAATTATTTACACTATTCTGATGAATCTGTCCTGAGAACTATTTAAATGAAATGCTTCCCATAGAAATATGAAGGGTATCAGTTAAAGGCAGGACTGAAAGTAGGATCAAGAAGGTCGCTCCTGCCCCTCTGTTCTCAATAGGCTTGGAGTGGAACAAGTAGAACCAGTCTGGCCTAAAGATGATGTCAATGAATTGTACTGCTCTGTATTTATTTAAATTCAGATGTAAAGTCCTTCACCTTGCCTATTTTTATTCAAATTCAGAAGACGTTTTCCATCAAAGTTAGAGTGCCTCCACCTATCTCAGATGTGCATGGTCCAAGAAGGTACACACAGACATCACAGTGATCAAATACCCAGTGCTCAGAGAGTGCAAAGGGAATTTGAGCCAGTTCACTCCTGAATGAATGAAAATAGTTTAAAAGAGATTGATGATGCTACTGATAATCATCATATTGATGATAATCATGGTATATCTTCTGCCACACCTATTAATCCAAAACATTTTGTAGGAGGACTCGTCTACCTTTATGATTTTTTAATATTTTTTTTCCTACCTCTGAGTTGTCCTGGATTATGAAGAAAGAAAACTTCCATGACAAGAACAATAAGATTTTTCTGTCTCTCACAAGATCATTTCAAAGGATGATAAAGCAATGACTGTATCACTGACTGCACTAGGAACATCATTGACCCTGGATTATATCCTCACAAGATTATTCTCATAAGATTCTTTTCTCTGTCTTGCAAAACAGGGTAGTGAAGTGTAAGTTCATGCCTCACTATCTTTTGCTAATAAAATAGGAATATAGCCTGCCCTCCTCATACTGTCATAGTACAAGAATTTCCTTCATGTACCAACGTCCCCCTAGTGAGAACCTGTCAAACAAGTGTAAATCTTTTTTATTTGCAGGGCAAACTGGAAAGAAAAAATCACCTTGGTCATATTATCCAAGCAAGATGTTACAAAACAAACACCCTGGAGACTTGCCCAATCCAGAACATTTTGAAGCAAAAAGCAAAGACCTTACAGCCCAGAGCTGTAAAAACTTTGGAAATGTTGGTACCTGATGTTGTTACAAAAACTAAACCAAAATGCCTCATGACAAATAATTTCCCTTCTGCCCTCTCACAACTGTAAGTCTTGTGATCCCAGTGACGGCGATTCATCCACAGAACACGTTTCATCTCTCACAAAATACAAGCGTGCAAAAATATTTTTAAACAAATTAGGAACTGAACTAAACTGCCACATTTAATGATATCTGCTACTTACTATTCTTCCATTACCATTTGTCTCCTTCTTTCACATTTATTCATTTTATCCCTTTCTAGCATCTAGTTTTAAAATGCCAACGTGCATTTTTTGCTAAAGCATCAAGTATTTACTCTGTATATACTATGTGCACATAGTACTCTGGATCCTGATTTCTGCTTCGTGCCTTGCAGTGCTATTGTAACACAATAGTAAAGACTACTGTAATAATAATACCAGAATAATTACGAAGGGATGTTAAGAACATATTTCTAGAAAGAATGTTGTTATTGGTATTTCATCCACAGTTTAATAGATCCCTTAATTTCCCCTAAAATCACCACGGCAGGTCAGGTAAGGAAGGAGAAGAAATAGCAAAAACTTTATACTGTCTTAAATATTGAAGTAAAATTTTTTACTTTCATCCTGGTAGCAGCCTTGTAAAGTGTAGTCTCGTCTAACCACTGAGGAACCTGGAAAATCCACCTTACTCAGGGTCACCCACTTAAAACAACAGCTGAGATTTGAGCCTAGGTCTCAGGAAAGACAGGTCTTTTGCTTTCCATGAGGAAGCTCTTCAACCACCCTTGTTCCATGTGACAAGTCCAGCTAAACAAGTACCAGGCACCTGCTCATCTACAGGTACTTGCAAAGGATTCCTCTGTGTTCACAAATGACAGCTAATGGTTTGCTTTTCCCTTCCTGACCACTGTTCCTTCTGACAACACTGGCATTTCTGAAGGTTATGGCACCCATGTATGACATTATGAAAAGTTCTAGAAGAAGTAGCTTCATTAACACATTTAGATTAATTCAGTTCCTCAATCTCCTAATAGGCTTCAAGCAATGGATGGATTTCAGTTAAATTTTTGATAGAAGCTAAATTTCAGATGTTTTATTACAAGGAAACAGAACTGTTGGCAGGCACTGTAAAGGAAGGCATCTATTTACCCACTCAGGCTAGATTTTAGTTTACACGATTATTGTCAACATTTAAAAATCTGACTCAAGCGAAGACAGGGACCTAACCCTTATCCAAACAGTGTCAAACTTGGAGAAAGCCTAGAATAACCACAACACAACCATTGAACACTGAACACTGATCAATCCTCTAGCATTAAAACCTGATCAGACCCTCTTCAGCTTCAAATTAAGAGTATGATTCTCAAATTTTAATGAGTGACTATGACCTATACCTGCAACTAGCCAGGTGGCTTAAAGTCACAAATGGAATACATCATGGTTATTCTCTTTCTTCCATGCCCCAGCGAAAGGTCTGAGCAGTCCATGGGAACCAGAGCAGCAGATTAGCAGTGGAGTTTCTCCAACTCATTCAACAGGTTCCTGCTTTTCTTTTCTATTAACAAAAGAAAGGAGAAAAGCACTAAGGACTGTATGGTACACTCCAAAACATAAACACACTAAGATGCAACCTAGAGTTAAAAATTCAAGTAAAGGTTCCTCTCAGTCCTAGAAAAACCTTTAGAATAAAAGCAGAATTCTGCAAACAGCCAAATGTTAACAGAACAATCTAAAATCTATTTATTACTGGGGCAAAGAGCAAGCAGCTCCCACACCTCCTGACATTTTGGCTTGAGACCCTTCTCCTAGGCAGGAATGAGCAATCAAGGCTATTATAAACAAAAAGAGTTGGAGTACTTGCTGGCTATGACTCTTCTAACTGCTAAAGGCAGAGTAGCTAGGGTTGGAGCACAACGTGTAGAACACTGTGTGATCTGCTCTCAAGCACTGCAAGCTGATCTATGTTGCAGTTAAATGAGTATTAACAGCTAGTCTCTCGTGTGTTTTATATGAGCCATGAATGGGTGGCATTATCAGGTGGTGGCACAGGACAGTCTCAGGAACACAGGAGCACAAGGCAGAGCATTATGTTTGGAATGATTATTTTTTCTGCAGGTACTTCCCTGTAATCATATATGTGTTTCAGCACAATATACAAGCAGAGGATCATTCCTCATTCACAGAATGATAAAAATCATTTGATCACTATTTCCACATACTAATTAGCCCCTATCCAATGAACAGCATGGGCACTTTTGTGATGTATGTTTAAACTGAACTCAAGCCTAACTTGTTGTTCTGGTTGTGGCTGGGATGGAGTAATTTTCTTCACTGTAGCCAGTATGGGGCTACGTTTTGGGTTTGTGCTGGAAACAGTGTTGATAGCATGGGGATGTGTTTGTTATTGCTGAGCAGGGCTTACACAGAGGCAAGGCCTTTTCTGCTACTCACATTGCCCCACCAGTGAGTGGCCTGGGGGGTGCACAAGAAGCTGGGATGGGACATGGCCAGGACAGCTGCCCCCATCTAACCCAAGGGATATTCCAGACCTATGACATCACACAGCATATTAAGCTGGGAGAAGGAGGAGGAAGGAGGGGACATTCAGAGTGTTGGTGTTTGTCTTCCTAAGTCACCATTACATGTGATGGGGCCAGCGTCTCCTGGAGATGGCTGAACACCTGCCTGCCATGGGAAGTGGTGACTGAATTCCTTGTTTAGCTTTGCTGGTGTGCGTGGCTTTTGCTTCACCTCTTTATCTCAGCCCACAAATTTTCTCATTTTTACACTTCTGATTCTCTCCCCCATCCCACTGGGAGAGAGTGAGAAAGTGGCTGGAGGGGGCTTAGCTGTCAGCTGGGGTTAAACCAAACTCCGTAGGTGTTTTCTAAAATGCCACTGAGTACTTAGCTGTATCTTTAGGCAGGCAGGTTCAATTTTTTCATGCCATTGCACTAAGCATCACAAGGTCTAAAGGATTTGAACAGCTAAATCCTGCTTTCATAAGTGACTAGGCAGCTGGAAGCCCAAGTAGTAAAAGGTATTGAACAGGCCTTAAAGCCTAAATCACATAGGCACAGACATTAGAATACACTTAAGTCTTTAAATGCAAATGGAAGCCTAGAAAAATCTTCTCAAAGCAGCTACAGTCCAACTTCAACTTACAAAAGATGTTTCTGAAGATACTGCTATGTAGTTTTGGTCCCATGTCACCTGATTATGTAACTCAGATTCCTAAATCAGATAGAAGCTTTCAGAAATGTTCCCTTATTTCTTTCTGTAAAATGCAATTTATAATGATGATTGGGGGACAGGAGTGTGTTCCTGACATAAAAGGTGTTACCTGTTTAAACTTTTAATGTGTTATGTCTTAAAAAAATTGCATACAGCTATAGCTAGGTAGTGACATACCTCCCTTTATCAGAGTATCGGTGCAGTATTTATTTTGTTTGCTCTTGTTTTTGTATTTTAGTCTCTAAAACAGTAACAGTCAAACAGTTTTCAGTATTCTCTTTGCATCCTTGCAAAAGGAAAAGAAATCTCATTCAAGTCAAAATGGGTTTTATTGTCCATTGATCTGTATAACCAAAACCTACAGCAACTAATTTCCCAGATTAAACTAATAAATTAAGATTGCCTCACTAGAATCCTGACTATTGCAAAAACAGGCACTAAGGGAAAGAGATTTACTGAGATGAAAGAAATCTCCATTTTAGCTACATTTTCATAGCTCCTTTGGTCAGGACGAGCTGACACTTATCAGAATACAAGATAAAGATATATGATGTTTAGAAATGGCATCTAAGTTATTCCAGAGAATGAGCAGAGTAAGTGTGTTATTAATCCTGGGTTCTTAGGCCAACTTAATTGCTGTCAGTAAATCAGTAATTATTTATGTAGCTTCTTTACAGTGAGTAACTAAAGGATTGAAGTTATTTATCACACAGTTGTTCTGCAGAGTAAATTCAATACTTATTTTTTGCTAAAATATAGTGTATGAGGGTACATTTATTTGGGGAGCTTCTGTTCTTATACAGTGCACTATGGTATATGGTATATTCTATTTTCAGTACAATGTTTTGAGTGAAAGTGTTAGGCACCAACTAGCCCCTGTTAATATGAATTCACCTCCTCTTTGCATCAGCTAGGCTGAACAGATCCATATATAAAGCTGTTGGTATTTAGTACACTGAAAACCAGCAGGGAGAGGTTTCACTTTACCTTAGGAAGAAAATTAAGCTTTAATTTGAGAGGTCAGAAAGCGACTTGGATTCATTTGCCAGTCAGAAAATCTTGGCAAACTTTCTGAATTATTACCACCATGCTGGCTCTGGCATCATTTGGCTAAAATCTGTTGCAGCCACCCCAAGTGCTTCCATTCACTTTGCATTTGCAGCAGAGCTGAGGTCCAGCACCATGAAGAGTCCACCCCAAGAAATTTTGTATACAACTAAAACTGGTTTACAGCTCTCATTGTTGCAGTCACCATCACCAGGTTTTGTGGTTGCAACATCTCCAAGGCTGGAGCCAGTTCCTACTAAGATGTGTGGGTTTTCAATCTCTATTTACTTGCCACTAGCAGCAGCCACAAAAAAAAATTGAGGAAGCTGTTAATCTGACAAACTTGCCATATACAAGGTTAAATTCATAGCTCTTGAACAGTATGAAGACTGTACTATTCACAAGTTCTCAGGCTAGGGATCTCCTTGCAAGTCAGAGTATCAAAAATAACATGAAATCCAGCAGGATTCATTATATATATTTTTAATGTTATGGCACTAAAAACAATTTCTAAACTTATTAATTTGAGCAGATATAAGAAATAAGGAAAACTTCAGACTGGCAGAGGCTAAAAGTGATGAAAAATGGAGTGTGTTTTTTTGGGCAGATGAAAAGAGACCATAACAAGAATCTGCAACAATTCGGAGAGCCAAGATGATTCCCCCCCCGCCCTCTGTTTTTTTCCATCCTGATTTTATAGCTATTTCATAGAAAAGAAAATCATACCAGAAACTTGAATGTCTTCAAGTCACTGTCACTGCTGAAGAAGGTTAAAATTCTGTATGGGTTATTACAGGTATGTGTAACAGAAGTATTGACCGGATCCTATCTTGCTTTTGCTTTTTTGTTAACAAAAATTTTTTTTTCTAATTTTATTTAGAAAATAAAAATTCATTTAGAAAATAAAATTAGAACAGTCTGGAGACTATATGCAGATGAGGTACATCAAACCCTAAAATGACACTAAATGGAATGTTCAGAATAATATGTAAAGTGCCAGTAATAAAGACTTTACAAGCACAGTGAACAGCTATGAGTAACTGGCTGTACAAAGTATAGCATAGTAAAGGCTTTGAAGATATGGGCAAACCTCATTTGCAGCTCTAAGGCTGTAGCAGTGGTTTTCAAGAGCTGAGAACAGTCCCTCTAAAATCTCTGCAAGCTTTAATTTAAAGACACTCCTTGTTTCTTTCCTTTCAAACATGCAGTTTATTCCAGTAAAAAGAGGCCAGGAACTCCTGAGGACTCCAGAATCCAGAATTGCTGCAGAAGGTAAGGCCTGACGTTTGCTTCCATTTTGCTACTCATTGCAAAGCAAGTATTAGAAGGCATTAGTTATGCTCTGCAATCATGCAAGCTATTTTCCAGCCAGGATTTAGGAAACCAGCAGCATCTTGCAGAATCCAAGCTGGCATAGCTCTTGGGAAGTCTTCCTGAAGGCCATCTACATGGAGAGGGGAGGGAGGGAATCTGCAGAATATCATCTGGATCTGATTAAGGAATTTAGATGTGGCAATAAATGAATAATAATCACTGCAGAACATAGTAAGTGTATAATTCTGCTCTGTGCAAAATCCTTTGTGTGTCTGTTAAACACTGAAACATTATGTACTTTTCATTTACATTTAAATTAAACTGGAGTCATTCAGTTCTGAGGCAAACATCCCTGAAAGTTGTTGAAAGAGTTTTCAGTACTTCCAAATGCAAGGTAATAATAGTATTGTCTTGCAGAAGTACTACGTGTTCCTGGAAATGGCAACCAACTATGATTTCTTTAGTGATCTAATTGGTATGCCATTGCCTCTATTATTTCATTTTGCTCAGTGTGAGCATAACCAGATGCTGGGTTCTCAGAACAGAAAAATGATGCTTTAGATGTGTGAAAGTAAAGGGTTGGAAACATGATAAAACCAATTCCCCCAGAACTGGAGAGCGAGTTCAGACCACAGAAATGACAGTTAAATGATACATGTAAAAGTTTTGCCCTTGAGACAGAATACAAACCTCGGGAACCAGCCTGCAGCCCAATCAAAACTGACTTGAATTTAGGCATCATTACAAACTGGAAACTCAAAAGACGTTCATAGACTCACAGAATACCAGGTTGGAAGGGACCTCGAGGATCATCTAATCCAACTTTTCAAGCTAAAAATACAGTTTAAATGAGATGGC
>JAVSBS010003836.1:248873-283526 GCA_033124195.1 Coracias cyanogaster | reverse complement strand
GTTTAAATGAGATGGCCCAGCACAACATGTTGAAAATGAAGAAAAAAAACCAAACCAAAGTTGGTTAGGTTCAAGGCAACAAGGTCCATTTTCACATAAAATAAGCTCCTGAATGGCTACACATGGAGAATAATGTGAAAAATAGCATAGTGTCACACAGAAAGTAAATACAACCAAAGATTGAGCCCATTCATGGAAACACATCTGGTACTAACTGAGAGTGGAGCAGGAATTGAACCCCTGGGTCTGTTCTTGTCTGTAACCTGCTAGGAAGAGTGACATGTCCACACTAGTGTGGTTCCTGGACTCATGAATTCACCAAAAAATGCCATGGACTTCTGGAAACTTCTTACTTCAATTTTTATTTCTATGCTTGCGTGTGCATTCACTTCCTGCATTCTGCCATATCCCACCTGCTGCTGAGAGCAAAGAGCTTGCAGAAAAACTCAAGGTCTTAAGCTGCTCTGAAGCATCTCTTGTGGGCTCAGGTTATGTAGTTAACTAATTTAACTGGCATTTTATTTTAATTTATTTACACAAGCCCCTGTTGCTCCTCTTTGTCACCTGCGAGTACAAAATGTTATCTTGTCTTAATTTTAATTATTATAACAAGCCTATGCCTGGTACAAATTCTGGAAAAACTGCAGATCTTTGCAGAAGGCCAGAACAACACTTATGGCCAAGTTAAATCCCAAGTAACTTGGTGAAGTTTTGAATTGGACTTAACTGCGGCACAGACAATTAGCTGCTCTGTTCAGAGGACATATACATTGCATGGAAATCTATACTGCTGCCTAAGTATTTCCTATCTTATTGAATGGATCAATTTTCATGTCTAAGGTATATCCTCTGACATCATAAACTTTAAAAAAGTTGATTCTGGAATAAGCATAACAATTCTGGCTGCTCAGTTACTCTGTCATCACAGACAACACAGGATAAATAGGTGATGAGGATATGCATATATGGGGAAACTGGCAGGGCACTGATCTGATCATTAACTGACGTCTGGTAATCCTTGTGATCCAAGGAATGAAAAGTGAGAACTGCTGCAGATCAGCTGCTAAAGGATCCGTTCTATGGAATGGTGTTGGTGGGCTCCTGTGGTGATTTTTCTAGGTTTTCTAATGGCAATTTTTAGTCATTCAAGCTGAGGGGCTGACTTGCTGACTGTTGTGATCCCTGAAAGGTGGAGCAGCTCAGCATCATCTTTCAAGCCCCATGACCTTCATGTAGCATTGGTACTCATCATCTTGCATTATAGCATATTCAAACTAGAAGAGATCTTCTAGTGCCATGACTGTTTCCAGCAGCTGTCCTTGCAAACCAATGTGTTTATTACCAGGTAACTTATTTAATTAATAACTTTTTTTTTTTTTAGCTTCTTCCTACCCCAGTGAGCTAGCAAAGTGACCTTGTTCACAAAGAAAGCAGTGTTTTGTGGATTATCTATAAAGTTTAAACCAGTGTATCTAAAGTGGTGTCATAAGCTGTATGGGCAGGCTAGTATTGGTGTAACTGGATTATTCTGAGTTTTAAACCTGTTCCTATTCAGTGTTAGTAAGGCCAGGGATTGCCTCTTCACAGAGAACCAACTGAACTGTCTGAACTCTGCCCGTCTGAATGCGCACCAAAGCTGCCCCAGTGCAACTTTCTCACCAGCTTTTAGATAACAGTCATGAACATTCACAGAAGTTATGGCCATACTAGTTCTCCAATGAACTCATCTCTCCGGCTTGAGGACTTCCCCACAGGTGAACATACATTCTCTAAGAGAAATCTAGAGGGTTTATGACAATTTTTATTCAAGTCACATAAGGCAGAACAATCTGAGGAAGAAATAAAATCTGATGGTAGATGAAGGCTTGCAATGTGCTAGGTCATGGAAATTGCTTAAACTACCATGACTAGCAAATAAATCTATACACAATTCAAACTATACTTTCAGACATTTGCCAAGGGCTATAATCACATATCGTATTATTCAGTAGGTTCCAGTCTGGTCTGCTCAGAGCTTTCTACAAAGAACATTATTCCATTATCTAAGCCATATTCTTTTAGTTATCAGTCCTAAAGATCTTTTTCTTCCCAATCTAATTCTCACAATTATAAGTGTTTCCCCCTATCTTTCCATCTGCAATTACAGTGTAATAAAATGTATGTTATTTGAGCAGTATCAAGAAACACACTTTTCTATGTACTGCAAAATGGGAAGGAATGCTATTCCCAACTGTATTTACTCACAAATGCAAGGCATCAAACCTATTCATTTTGTGTCTCTGATTTTATAGGCTAAATCTATGTATTTCTTAGTTTAAAAACATAACGAACTTATTTGCATATATAGGTACCTATGCAACTAAAAGCACATTTTAGCCTAAATAATCAGGAAGTCATCACATTTCCAGGCATGTCAGGAAAGAGTTTGTGAACAGAGAAGACCAGGACTTACCCACAAGAGCCCTGAAAAGGGCAGTAGAATGAAAAGCTCACACAATATGTAACCATCACTGCAGATGACCTCTAAATTGCCTGAGAGTCTAGCACACAATACTATCAAAGTATAGAGAATTAAACTGATTCGAGCCTCAGCATGCATTTCTGATGGAGAGAGTTGACTATACCTGTTCAAGGAGGACACTTGGCAAAGGGTATCATATTGAGATGTACAAAGAAAATGTTTAACCTTGGCTTATGACTTTCATGTGTAAATCTATAGAGCAGAATTGTTTCTGATCATGTTTCAGGCACTTGATGAAAGCAACAGTATTTCTTCTATACAGATTCTCAAAAAAGAAGACAAAATCTCATGATACCTCACAGGACACCACCATTTGGTTCATACTTGGCTTCTCCATGAAGAAGTGATCACCGGTTCATCTAAATGACAATTTCTGATCAGATGCTAGCAATGGTATATTGATGGAAGAGAGGCAAGGGATATAGAGATACGCACAGGAAAAGACAATGCGTAGCTGGATCTTGCACAAAGAAAGGTGCTTACTAGGACTGTGGACATATATTTGGCAGCAAACCCAATTCTCTGCGAGCTAATACAGTGCTGAAGAGCATGATACTAAACACTCAGTATAGCGTTATAATTTAAGAAGCAAAATTTTGTTTCAGGAAAAAAGAAGTTTGATATCTGCAAGATATGAGTTTTGTTCAAAAAAGCAACCAAAGCCAATTTTTGGATGGACAAAAAAGGCACTGTGTTTTTGTTTCAAATCTGACAATTTTGTTCTCCCACCTTCCCCCATCCTTCAAGATAAATAGAAGCTTTTCATTTTATAAAGACTTACTTTCATACTTGGTCTCCAGTCAAGAAGGGCACCTATAGCCCTCGCAAACATCTCTAGGCCTCACTAATCAGTGCTTTTGTTTTCTTTACAGCAAATTTAATACCAAGGTTGAAGGGAGAGTCACAGAGACTGATGACCTCCGTTTAATGACAAATAGGAACAACATCAGGAGTATCAGCAGAGTCTGCTCCTCACTGATTAAACACATGCTCTGAGCTCAGCTGAGATAGCTCATTTGTAAGGGTGAGAGGTGAACTCAGCTTTCATGTCCATTTAGGCTTTGATATGTCTATCTAGCCTAAAAGCACAGGCTCCAATTAGTGACATCAATCATCTATCCCACTGCAACTATTTCACAACAACCCTCTCACTTTTGGTAAACCACAGAACAGCCCTAGCTGGCAGCAAGTAGATTGTCCTTTTCACATTTGGAGTATGACTTCAAAATAATATTTGTTGTAGGCAAGAAGTCTTTTTGACAGATATATCCGGTTTAGGGAAAGAAAAAGGTTTAACTGTTGAGAACAAAATGCTGAGCCTATTAATTAAAATGGGCTTTGATGGATATAATCACTACATACGAAGCAAAGGTGCATAACAAGAAATTGTAAGAATAGAGCAAACACTAACTGATAAAGCTGAAATACTGCTGTAATGATGGGCTAAAATGGCTATAGATAGCTGATCCCAAAGGACTGGGGAGGATTCCTTTATCAATCAGGTTTTGAAAAATTTGGAGAGAACAGCACCGAAGTTTAAAAAAAAAAACCAAGCATATTGCTCAGATGTTTTTTAAAGACCTGTTCCTGCATGTGGATCACGGGCATTTGTGTTTATTAAGGCCACTTCAAATCATATTTTAAAATTATGTTTACAATTCAGTGTTTTTCCCCTTTCCTTCCCTTCACTTCAAAATACAATAAGATATCTGGAACGTGTTATCAATCTGATTTGCACCAGAGGAAACCCTGAATAACTTACATCACAACAAAATATACATCAGTCTGAAAAATTGTTATTCAGTGAAAATGCTGATGTTCTTTTTTTACTTGGGAAATCACTACACAATAAACAAAGCAATTACTCCCCAGTCCTTCCTGCCTGAACACAGAAATACATGAAGTGCACAGTAAGAGAGTCCCTGCTAGTAGCTAATGAGTTTACTTGTTCCTGCAAATTCATGCCATCGTGGTTTTTTGTAGACCAGCCAGGAGAAACACTTCATGACATGGGCTTATAATAAAATGCTCTAGTGTGTATTACTGAAAACCTAAGAAACCTGAAATCCCAGCTGTGCAGATTATCTAAAGAAATGAGCACAGTGTGTTTTTTAAAAGCAGTGTTCTCTCTAGATCTTCTAGTATGTTCCAAAATGTTCCTCTGAACTCCTTGATTTTGAGACAGGTGGTTAGACTGGCTGAGAAACAACACGCCTCTCACCCTCATTCCCCGCTTTCACCCCCACGCAGGGATGTGTATGCCAGCATATTCATCTTGGACAAAGCACCTCTGCTCAATGAAGGAGTTAGCATCTTTTTTTTTCTTTTTCCAGTAAACTCAAAATGCCTTATCTCCTGGGTTTTTATTGATCTTCTTTTTCAAACAGTGGAGCCACACATTAAATATTTTGAAATAATGCAAATGCAGACCCCTTTGGCTTTCTTGTTCTACTTCTTTGATAACTACAAATATTAATTTGCACTTTACTCTCTCTCTTAAGCTCTTAGAGTATAACACTAGACTCTAAGAAAACTCTGAAAAACCGTTGTCAGGACTAAAAAAAGGGAAACCTTGCTGGACCTTGGCTGAATGTCTGGCATTAGGCTGCTACAAGATACTTTGGGGAATGACAAATGATGTCCCTCCTGCCTACTCAGTCTTAACCTTCAGGTTTCCTGCACAGTGCTGAATCTTTGCTCCTCCCTTAATGACAGAAGAGCTCATAATCATGTTAGAAAGTAAGGGCTGAGAAAGTCCATTATAAAGCACAAACCACCATTCACTGTTGCACATCATCTCTGGGTAACTAATGCAAATGAGTCCCTAAAGATGTATTTACTGAACGAGACAGCTGTACAGGAAAAGAAATGGCAGCTTACAGCTTCTGCCCGTAGGTGATGGTAAAAATGAGTTGCTTTTTGTAATTATAATAGAGAAGATTTAAAAGAGAGGCGAAGAAAAATTGTTCTTTGCTAAGGTTCAAACCCAGAGATTTTAAACCCTTTCCCATCATGATCCTTGGCGATAAGCCAGATTAAGCAGGGGTGGTACCTAATTCATCTGTAACGCCAGTCTGTATCAACGGCATTTCTTTACAACAGAGAGGATCATCAAAATGTAGTTCATCAAATCAATGTAATTAAAAAATCGCAAAATATTATAAGCCATTATGCGCAAAATGATTAAGACTGTGTGCCTGTAACCAAGCTCTTTTGCAGAGTAAATGGCACACAAACAGCATGGTGCCATGCAACGCTATGTTATCACTCAGCAAACCTCAAAGCAAACTTTCTGTTTGAGCCATGTTCCACCCCTCAAGGAGAGCATAAGGAGGTACATGCGGAAGAAAGCCTTTGCTGTTTGTGTATCCACCTCTACTTGCTCTGTGCCAGAGCACTTGATCTTAGTGGACTAAATTCACTGTGCATCCCTTTCAGTGTCTCAGCTTCGCTGCCTGGTATAGATAAGATGCAGCTGTTAGCCCTCTTAAGTGTACTAAGTTTCTAAGGGTGGAAAAGTCATGTCTTGCTGGAAAGAAACTTGGCAACATTAATCTTAGTGAAATATATAAGGCCTGAAAACTAGAGTTGCATTTGTCACTGCTTTAATACAAATATAAAGGCCATAACTTAATTTACCTTTCAAAAATGCATTTCATCTTCTCAGCCTCCAAGGATGTTTTATGGCCACTGATTGGGAATCTGATTTTATTAAGCATTTAAACTAACACTTACCTTTGAGCACATTTCAGCTCACCTGATTTCACCTCATTTTCACTGAGACTGATCCCTTGATGGATTAGACTGAAACCCTTCAGTGCTTGAGATCACTTGACTGCTGGTAAGATACTGAACGTAATAAAGAGGATGTGGAAAAAGAATGGAGACCGGATGATGCACAGAACCGGCCAATGCTCTGCAAGTACTTCCCAGCTGACCTTTCACTGTACTTTTTCATCATGAATTTTCTACACAAATTCCCACTTCTTTGAGCCTATTCCTTGCAGGAAACTGGCAAGAATAATAGCTTTATGGATGGCCTATAACATGTCTGTGTCAAACAGTTTAGAAAGCTTCTAGACCTGTACATTTTAAAAGAACAAATAAAACATGTAACCCATACACAATGTCTAAGCTATTTGGAGAGAAAAATGCAAAAACTATTATTTGGCATAAGTATTTAATGTCCTTAACACATCAGTGCCAGCATTCAAGATTTAGTTGTTTGGTTTTTTCTCTTCAAGTCTTGGCTTCAGCAAATGCTAGAAGCCAGCTGTGGATCATGATTACATCAAATTATTTTACTGAGTAAACACTGGGTCAATCCATTTTCCAAACATGTCAACAGAAATTTTTCACATTTCTTTTAGAGAGTACCAGGCTGATTCTAAAGCAATTATAGTCATGACAGTGATGCTCCAACTGTATCTCATATTTTTCTTTATATTTTTAGCAGCAGTTTGACTGAAAAAGTCTGAAAAATCCCAAAGGCAACTTAAAATACTCCTCATCTGACCTTATTTTGCCGAACTTAATTAAAAACAGAGAACAAACTGTTACTTCTTTCCATACTGGTTTTTGTTCTTGTCATGTATTAACTTAAAGACAAAAGGAAGCTGATGATGCCTTAGCAGTTATAAGTCTTAACTTACCTCATCAACAAGTGCTTCAAAGTCTAGAAGCCGATTTGAGAGTAGATTCAGAATGAGTGATAACAGCTGTGTGCCACTTTAATAGCTTTGTCTACTGATTTTTAATGTATGCTGCGGAGATTCATTCTCTGAACTACCTCTGCAACTAGTCTTCCTCTTCTTTTCCCCAGTTGTTTCTGTTCACATCTATTGTGGTTCTCCTGACTTCACTAGCAGGAGAAACCCGGGCGTTTAAGCTATAGGATGGTAATATTGGAAGTCCCAGTCTCTGAACATAGCAGGTGGTAAATAATTTTTGAGTGCATGGGTGAGAAGTATTGCTCATGAAAACTAAAGGGGAAACCCTGAGGAAACCTGAAGATGTTTTTGAATAGAAGATTTTGCTGATGGATGCCTCCAAGACAGATGTCCAAATCTGGCACACTGAACTATACAGATGGCAGCCAGAGCCCTCAGGTGCAAGGAATTGTTTCTTTGCTAATGCACTGCTGGGCACAGAATTGTGCCCTTATCTATAATGCAAGTAATGTCTTTTCAAAACAGGCAGAGGAAACCAGATCTACTTACTGTAGGAGTAATTGGTATGCATTATAAAGAAAAAAAAAGCACCATTTAAAATATAATTTCAGCTATCCTTTAGGCTTTTCCTTGGGGGAAGAAAATTCTAAGACTTACATGCAATTTTCCCTTATTTTGAGGAATGTTTCATTTTGGTTTCAAAATTATTTGCAGCCCATATTAGTCTGGTAGGCTCTCAGTTTTATTGATAAAAGGTAGTTACACCAGAAATAGCCAGGAAACTGCATGTACTATGTTCCAGTAGAAAGAAATGGATGGGAAGTTTCCTTAAGTTTCTTTTCTCATCTTTTCAGTTTCTGATTCAGCTTTAAAGGCATTTAATTTTGACTGGTTTTAATCGGTTTAACTAGTACTTTCCATTCTTTCCAGCCTTTTGAACACATCTGAAAATTTTTTTAAAGTGTCAAAGTCCAGTTTTATCCATTATGAGCCAGGCTAATCTTTAAGCTTTAAACTGGACACATCTTGCTACATTATCATAAAAATTTCATACAGGTAAGACAGTTGAAGCTTTGTTGTTGCAGATACCAGTGTATGACTGGCACAATGACATCATATGCAACATCTTCAGCATAGGAAAAAGGAGGAGAAAAGCCTAGGCAATTGCAAATATGAAGTGAGATAAATTGATAAATATATCCTGTCCTTGTACTTTCAAGACATCTTTCTTAACACGGCTCAGTACTTGCCAAGCAGAGTGTATACTTAGTTGAGAAAACTAAGTGTGTAGCCACAGAGTATTACATTTTCATATTTTTTTTCCAATAATTTATCTAATAATATATTTGAATTATGATGCAGTAGGAATTTAAACTGCAAAAGGGATCTCTAAACAAGGCCATGACCGTACTCCTGTGGGGATGTTTACCATTTTATTCTGGTTGAGCTGAGTCCACTTCTGAAACAGGGCTTGGAAGCACATTAAATACCTGCCATGCTGAAATCAGAATCTACATTTGTTGCAGAGATCTCCTTTGGGTCAAGGGAAAGAAACCAGTACCTGTTATCTTGGCCTCACAAGGACCTCTGAGGTGTGTCAAGAGAATCATGCTAGGATTGCCTCTTTCTTGCCACTGACTACTTAGATGCCTAGTTCAGATGCAAACACCTACACTGTCACACATGTATAATTAGATGACATGAAGCCTATCAGCAAGCCTGTAGACAAAATTATTCAGGAACAGTTGTGTCTCAGTGAAAAATGCTAAAGGCAGAGAGGCCCTGAGATCTTGGAATAGAGAAGGAATTGTCTTAATGCAAAATCTGCTTCAAGTTTTGTGTTATTTTTATCTATACTTTCACAACACCCTGGAAATTTTAAGGTATATCCTTGTTATCTGCAGTACTATAAAACCATCCAGAATACAGAAAATGTTAACATCTATTATGATTTACATGACTGCAAAAGAGAGGAAAATACCTGGGATAAACATCATCTTTCTGTAATAGGTTGGAACTGGCCTCTCCTAAAATAATCTTGGGGAGAATGTGAGAATTACTCAAATAATTCCTTTTTAAAATGAGATCTTCCAGCATATAGTAAGGTAAAAAAAATACAGGCAAATTTATCACCTTTATCCATTTAAGACCAAAGTCTTTATTACTTCTTTAGAAAATAGATGCCTTTTACACAAAATCCCTTTCTCACTATGTTGGCAGTTTAAGAGGATCAGAAAAAAGCAACAAATAATTTACTCCCAGTTTAATGCTCCTTTAAATGGCCAGAAAAGAGTTTCAGCGCAAACTACAGTCAGATCTATTTCTAGTACCCAGCTGCACATCATGAAAGAAGACACAGTGAAGATTAAAAATAATAATCATAAGGATCATCTATGGAAAAGAAACCATCTAAAGTTGTTATTCAGTGGCTGGCAGAGAAAATGCATTCCCTACCTGAGACTAGTAATGAGTCACTTTAGCAACTTGAAATGAAAAGTATATAGAAGGGATACAGAAAAAAAAAAAAAAAAAAAAAAAAAAGAAAAAAAAGAAAGGAAAGAAAGAAAGAAGAATTTAGAATAAAAAATATAAATTAAAAAGATTATTCCAGGCAGGTAAATACTTCAGTAGATTACTGAAAAAGATGGGATTAATCTCAATATTAACTCTAAAGCAGAGAAGTTAAAAGTACATCTGGCAATCTACTGGTATGATCAGTAGAAAAATTCATGCCAAATGACAGACAGGGAATTCAAAACAGGACTCTTTCTTTCTTTTTTCAGATAAAGAGGGTCTAAAAATAAAAAATAACTCTGTGTGTGAAAACATGGAATGGTAGAAAGGTGAAAATACAAAAAAAGTATTTACGTCTCTATGAAAAATGCATCTATATGCAGGCTTCATTTCACACAGTTTTAGAAAATAAGGTTAAGGAGTGGAATGCAGGGTCATAGCATTCTGGGTGCTTTGAAGCAACACACTGAATTACTTTGTAGGCCAGATTTCTCCAGAGACAAGAGATAAAGTCATCTTCAAAAAGTAGAAAGGATATATAAGAAATACAGGCTAAAGAAAACACCTTAACTTGGCAAAAAAAAAAAAATATATATAGGTAAAAATAAGAGACTATTGGAGAATATTAGTGTGTACATGCTGCAGTGTACTGCTGGGGAAGGAAAGCAATGTTAATGGCTAATTGAAGCTAGATGTAGATACAAGCGTGACATATGTGTTCTGCAAATTGCAGGAGGTGTAGCCAGATCTTTACTTAACCCACCAGGGAGTTAGGAGACATCAGTAAATTCTACACCAAAACCAGGTCCAAACCTGCTACATCACAGGCTTTCATCTCATGGCTCTTATGCTGAAGAAAAAAAGAAAAGATATGTGATCATAAAAAATGAATCAAGACAATGAGAATAACAATAACAAAGAGAATAGAGCTGCCCTTCTAAGACGGCAGGACATTTAAATTCAGAGAAGAGAAGGATTCCCAGATGGTGAAATATCAAGGGAAATTGCTCTGTCTGTAGGAAAAAGAGGACGAACATGTCAGACAATGGCTTTTCTAAAGGTATGATTATAATTAGATCAGAAAGCAGTATAGTACCTGATATGACAGATTTGCTAACATCTATCTACAACAGATCCATTTAAATAAATTAGCTGATAGGATGCTGCAAGGCAACAGCACCCACCCAGTGCAGCCTCATGTGACAAGCGGTCCTCTCTGGCACTCCTGGGAGAAATTTCAATGACTGAAGCATTTGCTCAGTGTGAGCAAAGTTGTTTTTGACAAGCCAAGGTGCTGCGGTGTAAACAACTATGGGATACTGCAAGAAGTCTTTGCAGGTTGCCACAAGAAGGAATGGTGGCTTCATCCAGCTGTCATGTTAGAAGAGAGACGAGAGAGAATGAGAGATGAGTGACCATGTCTTGAAGCCTTCTGCTTCAGAACAGTAACTTTAGGAAAGATCTCAAAATCTAACTCAAGACGCTGGGCTCAGTAAAAGACTAATGGAGTGAAATCCTATAGCCTGATTAACGGCTGCCGAGGCCACATGATGTCAGGCTTCCTTCAGGCCTAAAAATCTATGAGGGAATAGTAAGTTCAGCACAAATGTGGTAGCCATGAGAACTGAAGCTGGGAATGCATTACTGAGTGATTTTATGCAGGAAATAAGTAAAATGGGAAGAGACAATAGAGAAAGATCAACCTGCCATGGGCTTTTCATGTAATTATATTAGATGGGTCTGAAAGGTTTCTAAAAGACACTGTTTGTCTGAGACAGAATCAAGAACAGCTGACTTACAAGTGAGAAACTGTGGTACAGAAAGATGTATGATTTTTTTTTTTTAATTAGTTTCCAATTTTTGCCAGACAACATTTGAATTAACTTTTTTGCTGTAATCAAGTACACCACTTCATAGGATTAGGGCTGAATTTGCAAACTTCTGGGTACCTAAAGGCAAACATACATGTCGAGCTGGGTTCACAGAAGCTCCTAAGCAAGTTAGGTAGACAGAATGTCAATGAGGACTTAGACATCTGCTAACACGCTCCGGCACTTGGCAAATGTCAGCGAGTAACTATCTGAGCCTTCAGGTTCTTAATACTCTGCAAATCCAACCCCTGACAACTCCTGGCTACTACACCCAGCTATGAGCCAGCAGGAGAGGAAAGCCAAAAATACTGTATCCTACAACCTCCTATTACACTGTTTGAATTTCGCCTGCAGGTCTGGATGCTTGATATTGTTTTGAGCTACACCATATGTACAACTGCTCTGTGTAGCAGTAGTAGCCTGAAATAGTCTAGCAATGCAGCTAAATCTGGTTCATTTTCTAAAACTCACAGCAGTAAAGTGAGTAGTATGATGCCTCCAAAAGGTTTTCAGTAATGTAGACCAAAGCAATTAAACATCTAGAACAGCACATATGCTTCTGCAATGGGCAAGGGAAGTCTTGGTGGTAAAACAGATAACTGTGACACTGAGGCACCAAAAAAGAGCATCTGTCCATTTATACATATACGTATAGTGTTAATATTCCTCATAAATCTGTTTAAATATAGGTTGTTGTGGTAGTTCCTGGCTAGACCTCCAGCTAAAATCATTAAAAACCGTGATTATTTGTATTTTAACAAATAAACTATAACCTCAGAGATATGCTTATACGCATTAGTAGTCTATTATATCCACACAGGATATATACATCTATCTATGACATACAGTGGTAATTTATAGCAAATCAGGAAAAAAGGGTAGCAAACATCCTAAAATAACAATTTCTGCAGAAGTACTTCTAATCAACTTCAAAATCCATGCACTTGAGATATCCTTGAGGAATTTAATGTGCTTCTTGTACTAATGATATTTTTTCTGTAAAGTTAATGTAGTAATTTTCACATCATTTTAATGTGTTGGTACTGTTAGTTAAAGCAAAGATTAAGCTGCCAGATGATAACATGCTATTAAGTCTAAAACAAAATGAAGAAAAGGAATTAACTATTTTGACACTAACTAGACATAATTAATGGCCATATGAAGCGGGTTTCCAAATAATAGTACACAGTTTGTTGACAGCGAGATGAGAAATTCCATAAGACCAAATGTGTTAAATTGCATTTGAAGCTCTATAGAGGTTTGCATAAAATACGTGTAAAAGATTATATGATTGAAATTTCATAGAATCACAGAATGCCAGGTTGGAAGGGACCTCGAGAATCATCTTAGCCCAACCTTTCCTTGCAAGTCAGAGTCCAGAAAAGATGACCGAGCACCCTGTCCAGTTGCATCTTAAAAGTGGCCAATGTTGGGGACTACACCACATCCCTGAGGAGATTATTCCAATGACTGGTGATTCTAATTGTTAAAAATTTTCCTCTTGGGAAATTTGAATTTCCAGCTCTTGCAATTGCACCATGATCTACGTATATATATCAGTTGATGTATCAACCAACTGCTAAAGGCTGCTGAGCAATAGGGATAAGTAAAAAGAAAAAATTTATAGGTAATCCTTGCCCATCTAAGACAAGAAAAGGGTAAAACTTTTTTCAAAAGACTTCATAATATGCTTGTAAAAAGCAACAATGCCTACAGCAATGCCTAATAGGCACTTTTCTCTGTTACTATCTTTAGAGAAAAAAGTGGTGATAAGATTGTTCTGCAGCCAGAAATAAATGTTAAGAGAACTCATTGGGGGGTGGTTGGATGTAGCAGTGCCAGTACTTACTGGAGAGAGCAAAGAAAGAAGTCGTTCTGATTTTGTTTCAGGCCTGAAGCATCTGTGATACCAAAGACTGATTCCTCCTTTGTCATTTTTAGTGCAGTAGACAAAGAAAGACGGGTAGATCATGTAAGCAGTTAGTGCTACGATTTACCAGCCATTAATCATTCTTTTAAATACAAATGTGGAAAAAAACCATACACTTTGCTACAAATTCCACTGCTTTTTTCCTGCTTGTATTGTATAAATATAGGTAAATATGACAACAGTGAAGGTTTCTTTGACTAGCTGTCATTATCTAAAAAGAAGCCAGGATTCAGGCCCCTTACTATCAAATGTATCAATAATAAACAAATATATCTCTCAAGATGACAGCCAATTAGCAATGCTATTACATGCATGGATGATTTTCTTGCAGAAATTTATTCAAGTAGACCATTTTTTTATTTCAAGTTTTGATACCAAATGTATACACAAGAGCAAAGAGCCAGTGGCAGGATGCAAATAATGAGCCTGTATCTTAGAGCACAGTGGAAATTGTGCAAGACACTTGAAGTCAATGGCCTTACATATCAGCTTAAAAATGAATGTATGGGCCTTGGATTTGCATTTGATACCAGCTACTCAGTTCCAGCAAAAATCATCTGCTCCTTAGTTGCCAAACTCTGTATCAGCTTGCACGGCTGGAGTAATGAACAGCCCAGATACTGTTAATGCATCCAGGCTTTTCAGCTCCACTCCCATGACATGGGATTTTAATATTTCTTTGAAGTACTACACTTCTTTTATACCTTTTATTTTAATAACAAAATAATCCATCTCAGACCTATTCATCCTTCTGATTGTTCTCCTTGTCAGGTATTTGTACATCTTTACCTTTTGTAGAAGTGCCACATGAAAGAATAAACATAATAATAGAGAACATTAATAAACACCCTTTCGTGCCTGGCTTTTTCAGCTTCTGTAATCCACACTTTGTTCTCTCTTTTAAGCAAGACACCACACAATACTTACTCACCAGAAACCACCCAATTGAATATCATATAGAGTGTCTTTGGAGTTGAAGCTTTCCTTAGCTTCTGCCTCCCTTAACTTAATGGAAGTGATTTTTTTCTCCTTGTAAGTATTTTCTGAAGAACTCAATCAATGCAAAGGGCCCCTGTGACACCTCCTGACCCTCTGCTACCCCAGACTCCATCTCAGTGAGGTGCCTGGAGCACACACGTGGCTTTAATCACACACCAGGCCCCACAGTAAGCAATGAAAGGCTCCCATCTGAAATGCTTCACTGGCCTCAGGGGCTTAAGAGATATTTAGAGTTGAAAGAAAAAAAAAAATCTTAGAAACTATCTTTAATCACAAATGTTTTCAAAGGTTTCTGCACCCTCCTAATGGCACTTTGATTTGAATGACTTTAAATGAAATGCTGTGACTGCATGAAGCTGATTACTGGGCTGCTGGTGGTGGTGTTTAGTCTGGAAACCAGTGTTTAGTCTGGAAACCAGTGCCTTCTCTGAAAGCAACCATTTTCTACTCTCCGTGATAGCCTACAGCTGTCACTGCTGCTCTCTGCCACACAAAGGAGAGAAGCTCTAATCTGAATTTGAAGCTAATCAGAGGATGAACTTAAAAGGAAGCAAAGAATCAATCACATTAAACTGGGAAGCAGTCAACATCTCTTCCAAAAATCAAAGGGGAAATCTCAACCCCACTGAAGTTCTTCGAAAAACTTGCCTTGATTTCAACAGGATTAAACTCATCATGAATGCAAGTACTTTGCGGCCTATCATTTTTTTTGCCATATGGAATGAGACTTGAAGAGGCATGAAGAGAATGCTCAGGCACACACCTGTGGAGACCTGTTTTCCCAGCATACAAGATTATGTCTATTCCTCTAAGGATCCTCAACCTTATTGGTGATTAATTTTCAAATATGCTTACAGAACTTGAAAATAGGCCTCCTGATCTCCATTTCTCATTGAATTTAGTTTCTCCACAAACTGTTCTTAACGGTTTACAAAAGTATTCCTCCCTAAAAGGACACAGGAGAGGAAATAAATGCATTTCTTCCTGGATGGCAGGGGATATTGAGGGGGGAGCAAGGCGAGGGGGAGAAAAAAAAAGAAATTATAAGAAGAGAGAAAAAAGAAAAGAAAATTAAAAAATATAAAGGAAGAAAGAACAAAAGGAAAAAAACTTCAATCAAAAATGTGATCAGTAAATGTTTCCATGTCTTCCAGTTATAAAATTGATTCAGCTGGTCACTAAATTAAAGCAACGATAACTAATATCAAATTTTTTGTGCAAAAAGATGAGACAAAAGAAAGTGCAAAGCTCTCCAATACTTCAGGTTTGTTAATCACCTAGAGAAAGCAGATTTCCAAACCACCTTATGTACCTTATGTGAATAGCAACTCACTTTCTTTTATGTAATTGAGACATGGCTTCAGACTATCTACTCTTCACCAGAGGGACTTGGCTAATTATTAGAAGTATTCATTCTAGTAATACTAATGAATCAAAATCTCCCTGGCACTGTACTTGCCCCAGGCTATTTGACAACATGCTACAGATGTTCTGTGAATTGCTGGAGGAACCTGTTTCTTCGTGTGCTGGATATAATGAAGAGATGGGGCTTTTCTTATTGATCTTTGAAAAAGGAATTTTTAATGAAAACAAAACTCTTCTTCCATCCCTCTGTGGCCTGAATATCATTCCCTCTTCGGGGAGAGAAAATACTGAATTGATTCAGAAAGGAAGACATTTTTATAGGGAAAGAGACACTTTTACCTGTCTTTTAGTACCAATTATTCATATCCAGCTGATTGTTATAGCTTGGTTTCAAGAGGATGGATTATTACTAAATGATTTATACAGAAGCACAGTTAAAAATGAATACTTACTCTAAATTAAATTGAACAAGAAGGATAGGCCTATATCTTAGCACTACAGGGGATCTGAGATCACTTCCCCACCCTCCCACATACTGATCTGTGCAAAGAATTAAACTGTTCTGTATCTCACTTTGCTGCATTGCAGGAGGGGTAACAAGCCTTCTTTTTCCTGGCCATTTTTTGGTTCTTACATAAGAACCACAAATGTTTTGGGAGGGTGGTACACACATATGGACCTAGCAGAGCTGGCTCCAGTCTTGGAAAAAATCTTTGCCTTCACAATATAATACGTAATAACATCATATAACACACCTGTACACACTGAAGAGACCAAGAATACCTTACCAGAAACGAGTTTAGATACAGGTTCTGCAACACTGAAATTCCTGTTGGAAACAATGAAGAGAAAATAGTATTATAGCTATTGTAGCTGATGAGCCTTTTTGCCAGAAGACAAATGAAAACATGTATGAGCTTAGTCCCTAGATCCCTCTATTACATTCACTGAGCCATTAAGTCTAAACATTAAAAGCTGATCCTGAGAACATGGAAACACTATGCCTCTATTAATGGTGATTGTTAAAAAATGGTATTTTAATTAGTGTGCAATACAGCTGAATTCCAGTACAGCTGAATTCCAGTAAAGTGTCTTCTTTGCATCACTGTATTTGGATTAGCTGAAAGGCTGAAGATCACTAACGGGCCATCCTTCCACAGACAAAACGCCTTCCTCTGCCATCAGAAGATGGGAATAGGAAGCTGTGGTAATATTGATCTGCATACATACTTGTTAATATTTTACTAGAAACATCACAAACTGAAGTTTTATTTGCATTAAAATAAAGTATTATTAACACTGTATAAACTTTCATTAAAGAAAAAAAAAATTAGTAGTAGTCTCCTCTGAAAACATAGCAAAGGAAATATCTCTTGAAGGTGAAGGCTGAAGGAAGGAGATGAGAGTCGAAGGAAAAAAAATTGGTAATTTCAGAATACGTAACTTTTGGAGTCAGTATTTAATGAATGCACAATACTTGAAATCCAGGGGGAAAATGGAATTTCGATCAGCTGGGCACACTGCTCTATGTAATTATGAGTCAGAATCCATCTCCTTCTGTTCAGAAAAATGATATTATTGAAAATATCATCTAGTGTAAAGTGTGTTAGGGTATCTTCCCAACAGGTAACTCACAATCTCAAGCGGAATCTCCAGACTAATTTCTTTGCAAATGTGGCATATCCTTTCACCAGAAGACTAATAGTTCTGTTGCTTTCCCAAGGAATCAGTGCGGTCACACTGTGTCCCTGGTCCCTTCATGCACACAGACAGGTTTATATTTAATCCCATTAGTAATCCCATACAATTCAGCATATGCAGAAGTCTCTGCGGAGTTGACATCTACATTTTACTCTAGCTGATCATATAATCTCAAAACAAAAACAGCCCTCTTCAGGTAGAGGGAGCTTTTTTGTGTGGTTCTTGTTTTAAACAACATTTCTATTTCTTGTCCTCTCTGGATTTACCAAATCATTTTATTTCTTACATATCACAAGGGCCTGTCGCTCTAGCTCAAACTTTGACATTGACTTTATGAGTTCTTCAGCATGAAGTTTTTTATAAATTGAGTTTCATATCTGGGATATGAAAATAGATCCCTCAGTGCTAGCTCATCTTTTCTGGTAAAACTAAATATTCCAGCAACACTGAGTACAAACCAGCTGAATTAGACACTAATACTCAGGAAAAATAAGGATACATTAGCAGGATGTGTAAATGTCTCAAAATATGGCATATTTAAAAGAAAACAACAAACAACAACTTTATGTCCCTAATGCATTATACTTATTGAAATTTGCCTCTTTCCTGCTTAACCAGTTGTTGAGTGTTGTTAATCATTTTTCACTACAATCAAAATTACAAATTATAATCAATTCACGCTTTTACTATGTGAAAGATCTGTAGTAAAATAAAGTATTATCAGCCAGTATGATAGACATCTCTGATTCTTCAGAGAAAGAGGTCCTCAGCAGGGTCTTAAGACAGTCCATTACTTGTTTAGGGTAACTAATGTTTTCCTGCTGCTGCTGTAGTATGGACCACGGCAGGTTGAATTAAATAATTCTGCTATGATCTGCAGAGCTGGATTTTTGCACAAGTGTGTGGATGAAGCACACAAATTCATTCATGTCAGGTTTCACTGCCAATTTTTGGTCTTCTATCTACAAATGTGGATAGAAGTCCAGCTTGCTTTGAAATACAGTTTGATATCTATGTTTAAAATGCCATTATGAGTTTGACACAAGGGTAAATGCAAGAATAGCAAGATTTACATTGTGGACTTTGAATCAGAGCTTAGAAGAATGATATGACTTGATAATCATCCTTGTAATATGAATAAAAAATGAGCTATAAAATTATTGTCAGTTCAGAGAGTGACATCCCAGTTAAACCATTAAAAACTCATCTTTTTATCCTTCCAAAGATCAATTTCTCAATTCCTGTATCTCCTCCATGACTTTCTTTAAAACTTAATTCTTCAACCAGTTTCTAGTCTTTGCCAGTGTAAAGTTTGAACCTGCTTTGATTTGACGTCCAATCCTTCACATACTGAGTGAAACTGAAATTGTAGTATATACATAAGCTCCATTACAAAGTATAATACAGAAGTAGAAAAGAGCCAAAATTGCATTAGCATTTCACTGTAGCATTATATGTAGTTTTAGCAGCTAACTGAGCCTACTGCGATTCTTTTTACATTTACAAAACTATAAATCCTGTAGCGTGCCTGGTTTCTACCTCCACATCCATTTGTGAATGAGTTACAACTGCTTATGACCTTTAAAAGACATTTTTTATGTAGTGTAAACTCAAGCCATGCAATGTTTTGCTCTCTTTAAGAAGACTGGGCTGTACACAGGAGACAAGATACTTCCATCAGTACCAACCTGGCCAGCACATGCCTTTAAATGTTGAGGTGCCAGGTGCAATTGCCATGGCCAGTGACTTCTGCAGGGGTATGAAACTGTATATAGCTCAAGCTTGAAAAATTGAGCGAGTCTCATGGGAAATCCATTGGAAAAAAAAACCTACCAAAACTGGTAGAAGAGAAATGACAGTCACTACGTACAGTTGCCAGTCTGATACAAGCTGGATTCTAGACAAGTTGGAGCTTGTCATCCAGCAACTGGCAATAGCAATAACTGTATTCTTCAGATGAGTAGGATAAGACAAGATTCATGTTTATCTGAAAATTGGGAAGAAAACAGCATTTGTTTTGTTAGCTCAGTCTATCCTGTTATAATATTTGCACTTTCTCTTGTATTCTTGCATTTAGTTTTCTCCAAGAAAATATAAAGCCTGCTGCAGATGTTAAGGCAATGAGAGACTGAGACATGATAATATTGCCAAGAATAATATCTTAACATTGTGGGCTTTTTTTGCCATCCGCCACCTTATGTTTTTTCCTACATAACCTGCAGAAGCAGAGGCCAGTTTTGGATACTTTGATCCTGAAAGGGTCTGAATTCTAATTCAAAGTTATATTTTCTCATATAAAAAGCAGCATGTACTCTGCTAAGTGATAGAAGGATCCTGGAGAACACATTCAGAGAAGGAGCCATAAAGATGGCTTAACTAGGATGTCATTCACTTTGTATTGAGATGGTGGCCAAACCAACCTTATTACAAATATCACAATTTAAATGGAGACAAACTCAATCAGTATCGGTTCTGTTGTCCAGGAAATATTGTATTTCCTCCCTCATGCAGCATATGCATCATTTATTTGGCTACAAAATATACCCTCAGATTACTCTTATGCTGATGTGTGGCACTACTATGGACAAACCCATTCAGAGCAGGCTTATTCTAGCTAATCAGTAACAAACAATTCATGTCATAAAACTTGCTTGTCTTAAAAATTTGCCCTTCATCATCCTATCTTTTTTTCCAGCAAAGTCAATAGCTCTGATTTTCTAAAAGATGAAAATGAACATTATGCCTGAGAAATTATGACGCTTCTATATGTGATGTTATTATTATAATACCTGCCCACTATTAGTGAACACTTTCATTTGGATTGTGAAATGCTAGAAACAGCCTTCCAAACCAAGAAAAATGCCTGTGTCCTAATCATACACTACATCCCGGTATGCAGCACAGATGATGAGTAATGCTCAGCAGCCAGCCCTGTCTCCATTCCCTCACAGCCTTTCAATTTAAGCCAAGTTCTAAATGGAAGATCACATAAGATGCGGTAGGTCTATAGTTGCTAAAATAGCATAGACTCAATTTCTGTCTTTCTCATGCTAGCTTTCTAAAGAAGCTCAAGAGACAACGTTGGCCTTAGTTTAAGTAGTATTTTAAATACTCTGAGATGAGTGAGAGAGCTCCCATTGCTTTTGTAGCACCTTGATCACGTGAGATATACTGCACTGGTACCAGTCCAGCAAATCCTTTAAAAATATATCAGTTTTTAAGCTCTCTGTAGATATAAAGGAAGTCTCTTGCAAAAGGCTGGAAAGTAGGATGGGGAAAAAGAAAAAAAGGATATATTTTTTTTTAAAGAAAAGACCCACTCCTCTAGATGGGCAATTAATCTGTTAGGTAGAAGGGAGCCCACACAGTAAGTAGACCTAAGTGATAGAAAAGAGTACGATATAGAGATAGAGAAATGTTGTCATTACCATAGCAACAGCAGAATAGCAATTACGTGCAATACCATAGATAGTTAGGAAAAAAAGAATAAATTACTTATTTTCACCTGGATTCTGTGATTCCTGTGACATATTTTCTTTAGGTCTAGATATTACACACACCATCTGACTCTTTCCCTTTCCCCTACTACTTCAATGAGATAATTCATCAAATCCTTATTTTTCTGAGTCACACAGGAAGATAAGAGAATTAAAAAAAGAGAAGGGAAAGGAAAACTTCATGTACAAATGGGAGACAAGGCAACAAAGATGGGAACTCTCCTGTACTGGGTGCTTAATGGACTTCTGGGGAGAGGCCCTGGAGGTAGAGAACTTCCTAGTCTTCCACCTGCAGCTACTTGAATACAGATGGTTGTGGTATCCATGCAGCATTACTTTTCTTACTGTTTGCCTCACAGATAGACCTTGTTTTCAAAGTCTCTGATCTACTCCAAGGGGTTTCAAAATCCATTTTCGTCCACCAAGGGAATTTTCTGGGCAGTTCAGTCGAAGGACACTATATGCCTAGGTTGTATTCTGCTGGCAGTCCATGCAGAATGGGCTAATCCAGACCAATATCCACTAATCTACAGGATCATACCTATGTGGTATTTTCTAGCCTGACTAATTTTCTAACTCATCCCTGGACATCATCATCTGCTTCAGCCTCCTGAAGCATCTTTACCTGCTCCTTTTCTGTTGTTTTTTCCGCAGCATTGGGCTGAGGAAGGAGCCTCAGAAATCTCTCATCTTACTGTCAGATGGCCTCAGGCTAAGTGGCGTTGGAGGCATTAAGTGTGGGGACAGCTATCTATAAAAATCAAACTTGTGACCATCTCTTAGATGGAGAAACAGGCAGCAAAGCAGATTGGATAGACTGGATTTCAGTGGGCACAAGAAACAGATTTTGAGGACAGTCTGCAAGGCAGATAATAGCACATCCAGTAAGATCAGAAAAATGACAATATAACGATGCTGGCTGCTGTGGGCAGTCCCAGTTCAGCAGTGCCCTCTTTCAAACATTAGATTAAGAATGAAAGGGAGCAAATCATAGCAAGAAATGAGGCAGGACAAGGAGGAGATCCTTCTCCCGATCTTCTCAAAACACAATGACAGTATCTTGGAAAATCTCCTGAAATTAAGAGTTATCACTGGTCGTCATGAGCCTGTGTCAGGACTGTAATGTATTCTGCAGGGATTAGTATCTAGAATGTTTTCTTAAAAGAGGAATAAAAACCATGAAGGGCACTGTACCTATGCAGCAAGAGCTGCTGTCAAAAAAACAAAACCAAAAACTAACCAAATTAAAAAAAAAAACAAAAAACAAAAAACAAACAAACAAAAAAACAACAAAAAAAGAAAAATAATGAAAATAAAGAAAAAAAATAAAAGAAAGAAAGGAAGGAAAATGATAGTTGCCAAAAAGCTTCAAGCAGGAGTCAAAAAACCTCAATTTTGCTTGACTGCTTCTCTGTCTCTTCCCTGCTCTGTATCTCTAACAATGTACGGAAAAAAAAAAAAGATCCGTTTCTAGCAGAGTATTTGTGTGGGTAGTAAATGATGAAGTGTGGTGGCACATGTTGCCGTAAGGACATAGAACAGAGCTTATGCTCATAAACATTACAGTGCGACGCCCAAAAATACACGGACAGGAATGTCACAAACATATATTCTATTTTATTGGGTGCTTTTTCTCATGTTGACATTAGTATTAACATATTCTTGGAGGCAGCCCATATATTACTGATTATCAATCAAGATTTTATTTTTGGTGCATGTACATGCAAAATAATAATGTGCTACTGCATGGCTTTTCAAAGCCCATTTGTGAACAGGTGCAGTGGTACAGAGCTGGAGACCGTCAGCAAGAGATTTCTAGAGTCTCCAGAAAAAAGCAAGATATTACTTGTCCCATGGAGAGCTCTTTGGTGGTCCTACCTTCAGAGGCTGACCTGCTTGCTGCAGCAGACATAGAGGTGTTTCATACCCTGCACAATACACACTTCGACTCATGCCAAACCTAGGAGAAGGCCATTTAATTTTGACAATATGAATCAATTCCACGTAACTTATAAAACATAAGGAGCTGAGATTGTTTCATTCATTCTAGATGGATTCTTTACTTACTTTTGGCTTTTTATTAGCTTTCAATTTTTCCCAGGGTTGCCGGATTGATGGTGCTGGATCTGGCCTTTCAACAAGAGCAAGTCAAGTTAAAACTGTGCTGACTAGTGGTAAAAACTGTACTGTACTGAATCTCACACACAGCTGGAGAGAGCACCTGGATGCCAAAATATATTCACCCATTATAGCTTTCCTGGCCAACACCTTACATCATTATGGTAGTTTTGAGAGAACATGCAATCCACATTAGCAGGCTGCTTTGTACACCCATGCTTATAAGAATCCCTCTAGGAAAAGCAAACCAACCAACCAACCAAACCAAACAAAAAAACCAACCAAAATATATTAAGTGTGATGACCAAGTATTATCTTTCTGGATAGACAAGTTATAACCACATATGCCATTAATGATTTGAAATTGTTGAGGATGACGGTTTTCTCTAGTAAAGTCAAGTGGATTTATACTGAAATAAAATAGCTATGAAACAGTCTAATAAAGTGATTTTTGCAATAGCAAATGCCTCAACTTTGCTTTAACACTTACTGAACTGGAAAGAGCCTTTTATAGCTAGGTAGATTCCAACGCATCATCAAAATTGCCTGTAACTGCTAGCTTGAGCATGAAAAATGATCTCTGTTCTAATTCCATAAATCGATATATCTTATCGTACTAGAACATGGTTGCAATCACCATTTAATGGAACCAGAGGAATGGCACTTTCTGGGTGGAAGTAAAATTGGGAGGGAAATACCCTAACCATCAACATCTCCAAACAACAATGTAGCACCGCAGAGAGAGAGAAAAAAAGAATAATAGAAAAATATTTTATTGTCCATATTGTGGATTTATTTTTGTCATTCAACCAGCTATGCAGCAGGTTAACCTACATCTACTACTGTCCTTCCTGGTTAAAGAAAAAAGACTGCCAGGCCTTTGAATAACAACACATGAAATCTGCATTCAGTTCAAGTGGAAAATATTACAAACCCTAACCTGCTTAAAACATTCAAACCATTATTATCCATTTCCATCATTCTTTCCATATTCTGTTCTATTTTTCTTGCCAACATAAAACCTGTTATATAAACTTTTATGCCTCATTTTGTATGTTCCATCAAATACACTTCTATTAACTGGTTTCCTTCTGACTTCCAAATTTAGCTGATGCCACTTTTTTTTTAGCCCCAAACTTTTTCTAGTCTGCTGTTTTTCTGGCTTTAAGTTAGTTCCTATTTGACATTTCCAGATCATCCATTTGATTAGCAATAATATGCATTTTTAAAGAACAGCAAGGAAAATAGCCTCTCTCCAGGGAGCAGCAAGGGACAGAGAAGGAGATGCTGCAGTGCTTGCAATGCCCAAGCAGCAGGTTCTGCATGGCTGCAGTCAGGCTCTGCCTCTTCAGACATCCTTTTGAGCCAGTAGCAGTCACACAATGTTACCACCTCTTTCCAATTGCAACGCTTGTTTTCAGCCCTTTGGGGTGAACACCGAATGCTCTAAAAAAGGCAACATTAATTAACAATAAGCCTGGGTGGACACAGCTAGGCAGGAAGGGAAGAGGCACCAATACACTTATAAATGTTTAGAGTTCTGTCTGGCTTATACAATTCATAAAATAGAAAACTTCCCTCTGAAATTAGAGAAGCTTATAACAAAGGTACAGCTTGTGGTTCAGGATAGGACTGTTTCTGCCAGAAGTCAGGCATCCTGAGAAATCTCTTAGAAAATATATGCCTCGGGCTGTCAACATATTCTTTCTCAAAGACCCATCCCATTTCTGTGAGGCAGGAGGTCGTATAAGTGACTTCAAAGAACGTAAAACATTGTGTTTACCTCTTTGCACAGGAGTCGAGACTGTACTGAAGAGATGAATGACCTATGACAAATCCTCCAACTTTGGGAGTAACCTGGGTAGCTTTTTTCCCTATCACAAGAATGGGAAGAGAAGACATGAAGTCATTGAATGTTTTCACATCTTAGTGCAAAGTCTTATAATACATTGAGTTAGAGGGACAGAGGTATGCAGCACTGATACTTCCGCAGTTCAGAACTGAAACTAATGGAGATAATCCCTCCTGAGTCAGCCTGAATCCTGATTCAGATTTGAGAACCTCATTTTCAGCAGAGTCCCTGTGAAACACAAGATGATGTTCCCTGAAGTGTTAACATGGTCAGCATGAACGTTTTGCCCTGGCCAGTCGTGTGCTGGTAAGCAGCTACATTGCAATGACACAGGAGCCAACATTTCCTCTCTGCTTGCTTCATTCCTTTTTGCACACAATGCTATGCTTGGAGGAGAAGGGCAATGTGCCTCAGGCAGTATTTGTTTTCCAGTCTCTTGTAGGAAAAGTAGTTAACTCCTCAGAAGAGGAAAGACACAATTCACTGTCTGGGCCTGAATGATTAATTTTGCCTCCTTGTGATACTGGGCAGACTACTATTCTCAGTGGAATTAAAACTTGTGGTGGACTCTACCTCCATTAGTCCAGGTTTAAAGTACTATTAAAGTACTATTCAAGACAGATGTGAGAATTTGTCTGTAAATGGAAAGGATTTGGACATTAAGATTTTAATACAAACCTACACTAACACTGCAATTAAGATATCCTGTAATTGTTTTGCTGAACTGAGGCGTCAACAAAAGGTTGTCCTCTTTCTTTGCTAATCATAATTAAATCTTCTCCAAAGTATTGGTGACCATTCCCATAGCATCGCTAAAATGTACTGCCTTTGTTTACAAATATGCAGATGTTTCTTCTGAGTTCCACCACCTGTCCATTATTCTAAATATTCATCGTCATCTTTCCTTGGACATTTTCATTTTTATAGTGCCTATTAATTTCAGTACTTACCATATCCCCTGCTACAGGTAAGAACTGAGAGAAATAAAAATACAGTAGATTGGGAAACACTTAAAGGCTTAAATTTCTTATGCAATCAGATTTCTGCTAACTTCTGAAAAGCAAATCATATCCCTTGGTAACACATCAGCTCTCAGTGTTCGCTAACAAGAATGGAATGAGGTTGTTAAATGATGGAAGGGTTAAACTAGGTTAAAAAAGATTGCTCTGTCATTAGGGATGATGTTATCTGTGGCAATCAAACACTTTGCAGAGCCTTCATTCTGCAATCACAGCAAATTTTTCAGAACTTACCAGCCCTCCTCGAAGTACATGAGATCAGCATCTTTCCCAGCATGAAATCAGAGCTGATCCTGTTGTTTCTCTGCATCAGTTACCACTGCAGCACATCCTCCACTGGTTTTTTTTTTTTTTCAAGGACATATATTTCCTCTTGCTGGGAACTCACATTGATGAACCCTTTAGTTTTGCCTAGTCCCTCCCTTTACATTTCCCCAGGGTTGCATGTGAGGTTGAGCACTGCAAGGGAGGGCCATCCAAGTGAGTTGTGTTCCCTCTTTGTGGGGAAGCACACACTCTGCTGTCAAGGCCTCTGTACTATGGAGACAAAACCACAAAGGTTATTGCTATTACTCTTCTGCCTTATCAAGCCTTTATTTTCTAAGATATTCCAGACTTAGTGATTTGGTCTCACATTTATAGAACACAAGATCTAATAAAAGACTATCTGACAGAGAAGATAGGGCTTTTTAACTACTGTTTTGTGGAAAAATACTGCAGAGGAGGTAGCAGTGCTCTCGATATGTAACCCTACTTCATCAAACTGGTATTAACAGTGTCTTAGATACTAAACTTCCTGACTTGCTGACACCTTTAGTTATTGAATGCTGAGCAGGTTTTCTTTAATGACTTTCATCTTTGTACAATCATATTTTTCATCTTCACTATTCTCAAGTACCTTTCTCTAGATGATCCCTTCCATCTCTCACTATTCTTTGATTGAGATCTTCTGTCACTTGTTTGACAGCAAAGCCATCAATATATAGAAGTTGTTCTTTTAGATGGAAGTACACTTAAGAGACTTTAATTCCTCTATTTGAACATCTTAACTCATAAAAAACAGCCTAATTATTTTATGGGATTAAAAATGCTTTGTAGCCTTCAAACCACCTGGTAAAACAGTTTATGTCTCCTTAAACAGCTGTGAAAATGATCTGCAATTTCTACCCATATCTCTTACAATGCCATATTGATTAAACTTGTTCAGGTTCTTTATCTCTGATGACATAACATAGAGATGTTTGGATAAGGCTGGCTCAATAGCCCATTTAATTACTGAACTGTACTCTTAAATAAATGAAAGTTACAGTAAATGTAATGCAAAGAATATTCACCAGATTTAAAAAAACAAACAAACAACAACACAAACCCCCATTTATTTAAACAAATGAACACTGAAGTAGTGGTGCAGGCTTGGATGGTGATTTCAGTAATAGAATATGGAGCAAATGCCCCATTATACCTGAGAAAATACATCACTATATGAATGATAGGATATTTATTTTAACAGATCCATACTCATTTTATAGTCTTCTGATGCAGAAGAAATCTTTTGTACTTGAGATCCTCAGCTGCCCAGCATTTGCAGCACTTCACGAGCTGAACTGTAATATCTCCCTGGAGTCGAGGGTACGAGTATTATGCACAGTGGAGATTTAAGGATAGAAGCTATTTATTCTATTGAAGACAGCCCACAGATTCTTTATAGCTACATGGAAAACCAGATCATTCCTACAGTATTCATTCCTTAAGGAACCTTACTCAGAACAGTAAACCAGCTGAAATTTCGCACCGCTTGTGTCAGGTCTGTTGGGTAGGTGATCAGCAAGTACTCCCACACTCACAGGCTGTGGGGACAGAACAAAGGTCAAGAAGGAAAAAAAAAAGAAAGCATAACCCAGAAAAGCTGTAATAGAAATACATTGTTGTATAATTCAGAACTATAAGATTGTAAGTTAAGATCTGTGTAAACATACAGACATTTTCCCAGAGTGAAGAACCAGCTTTCTACTTCATTTACTGAAAGAATAGATATATATGGGCAGGAAATCATTAGGAATAATTAATTCCTATGAACATGCATTGTAATTTTTCTAATTTGGCTTTATAGCCACTGCAAAATAGCACTCAAAATAAATTAGAATGTTCAATTGCAGCTGCAATATTCATTTTTGGAAAGTATAACATTAAAGTGCTCACAAGGTCAAGGGAATCAGAGACACCTGAATGAGAAAGTGAGGCTTTAAAGTACTCAAATGTTGAAGAAATTACATAGGCATGTCCACACACACTTTGTACCTCAAGATACTTAGGGACTCAATTTTTCTAAACAGCAACTTCAGCTGCCATTACAAGTAGTACCGAATTCATTGCAAATTCAAAAGCAATTTTGATTTTCCTTTCTCAAGTGACACCATGTAGCTCTGGGATAAATTACTTTCAGATGCTTTAAATGTAATTTAAAACATACCACTTACAATAAGGAAAGCATTATTGTTTATGAATGTTTTATAATGGTATTATGGAAAAATCCATCTTTGCTCAGATGATAGCAAATAAAGAATGATTTTTTTCAATCTTTAGAATGATAGTACAGGCCAGGTTACTCCCATCAGGTCAGATGATGGCAATAACCAATTTTATTTATACCCAGCAGTACACTTAGGAAAATAACGTCAACTTAAAATATCTTTAACAACCCCCAAAATTATTCTAATTATTTTATTACAGTATGGATAATTAAAACTTACTTTAAAAAAATTGATCAAATATCATTTGCTTATTTACTAAACCCTACAGGAGCTGAATATAGAAAGAACCAATACGCAAAGAAGCTAGACTTCATACATTTTGTAGCACTTCATTCACCTCAGTGGAGGTACTAATAGCATAGATGAGTAATTTATGAGAATTTAAATTTATTTCTGGACAATAACATGAAATGGCAGAAGGGGGCAGGCATAGCACCAAGAAAAAGGTTGTGACCTGTGACACTACCAGTCCAGCTGGGCTCTGAGAGCTAACAAAGAAGAAGGTGGTTTATTTGTGTGTGCTAAACAGATGGCCTTGGACTGGAGGAGTCCGGGATCTGTTCTGCCAGGGTCCTGGTGGGTCCCCAGGCTACAACCAGGCAGAGGAGCCAGAGAAACAGAGGGGAAGATAATAAAACATTGGGACACATCACCTCCCAGAGCAACAGCCTTGTTTATCCTAACAGTGAGCACTGATAGCAGGGCCAAGGAGGGTCACACAGTGCCATTTATCCTCAGCTCCTTACAGGACAATGCAGGAAACTCATTTGACTAGAGACGACAGCTCTATACTTTATTGCTCTTGATTTCTTTCTTATTCATGAATCTCTTGATAAATTCAGCCTACTTCCCAATATCATCAGAACAACCCCAGGAACATTTTCAGCTAAAGCAGTACCGTGATGTAGCAGAGATAGAGCTTTAGCAGCCACAGCATTGTGCTGATAGAGACCGAGCAGAGACATGCCCTTTAAAGCCTGAAGGGAGGAGAAGCGCTGATGTTTCTGTTTATGAAATTAATAGGTCCAAAAAAGGTAGCATGCTGAGACATCAGGCTATTAGAAGGAGCCCTGCTGGCAGCCCACTTGGAAAAACGACAGCAAAGCTGTGACAGCAGATTAGATTGAGGAGTTGGGGTTTTTTGCCTTTTTTTTTTTTTTTTTAAGAATGCATGTAAGGAAGTCAGCAACCTCTTTCAATAATTGCTTCCTCCGAGTCTAAAAATACCACCCAGATCTATATGTCTACAGTTGGTCAACAGCTCAGGCCAAACACTCAGAGATACCAATGACACAGCTCCCTACCCATGGGGACAATGTAAACAGCGCAGTGGCAATGGGCAGACAGACAGCTACGGGGATAAGCAATCACTTAATACTTAGTTATCCACCAGACTAGGCTAAAGTTGTGACATTCACATTTATGGGACTTGCTGAGGTCTTTCTTTATGAAAATAATTGAGCTGTTTATTAATAGATTTTTCTAGTCATTACCAAAATGTAGGGTAACTGCTTTATGGCAAAGTATGAAAAAAAAAAAAAAAATACACTTCACTGGTCACCAGATGTCACTGTCCTGTCATTCCAACACAGCCCCCAAAATATAAATCCCTCAACAGAAAACAAAACCAGGCATACAAACAAGAAGTAGGATAAAATCTGGAATATGAAAAGATAGATTCCTTGTTAGTCAGCACAGCTGGAAGAACAAGATGCCTTGGTTTACTTTATAACAGGTTTGTCAACTCTGTTATAAGCTCTGATTTATCCCATTAATTTTCTCATTGATTGATTGATTGCCTTAGAGCTGTAGAAACTTCGGATGATCAGTGACCCTGGTGTGAGCACACTTCCAATGAAACTAGAGAGGTCTTTATGGTCAAGATCACAGTAACCAGTTTGACTGGCTTCCTGAGTAGCTTCTTCCATTGCACATCTTTCAGGAAAGTTTATGAATATTTAGTGAATATGTATATCTAGGGTTAGAGGTCTCCCTAAGTAATGCTAATATTGAAGGAATTTTACTAGCTCCTTGTCAACACATCATCATTAAAAATACAGCTTGCCCATTGCTTTACCCCCAGCCACTGCAGCGACACTATCACCTTGTCCTGGGGCAAGCTGTGGTTCATATCACAGGTTGTTTTGGGCAAGGACAGAGCTTTCTGGGGTTTTAAACACTACTGCCCTCCATAAGAGGAATGTTTTACTGGTAGAATAAAATCCCCAGGAATATGTCTTTGAGCTCTTACATATTCTTTGCACCATTTTGGAAAGCGTTATATAATATTTTCACAGGCACAGGGCATAGCATTAAGTGGGACTATTAGTCTGAAATCATTAGATATCCAGTCATGTTTACAGCCTATCTGTAGTTGCTCTTATATTAGACAGTGCCATCAAATTCAAACCGAGGATTTAGAAAAATAGCTACTTGGGCAGCAGGTTCTTTGAGGAAAGGAAATGTTCCTTTGCGGTATTTAAGAGTGGCACACCCCTCCATCCTTTCCCATCTGCCCCCAAAATTAAATGATTCATTTTATTTGAGCCACGAGTATGACCTCTACAAGAATATTATTCCAGAGAGGGGTGTCTTTATGCTACATGCACAGGGTAAAGACAGTCACTCTGATGAATACCTTGGAATCGGCACAGAAGATGCAGAAGGAAAGGACTTTTAATCTTTTTAAAAGAAGGAACAAAATACAGCATAGACAGACTAGTGGTCATGTTTCCAAAAGAGGTCATCAATTAACAACTCTTTCCTGTTCCCAATTATTTTAAAGTGCTTGTTCTTTAGCAATTTCACTAAGAACATATTGCAACTCCTTGTTAAAACTGACGAGTTTTAATGGGAATTCTGAGTCCAGTAATAGGCCATCTACTTTTTAATACAGTCCTTTATATTTGCAAGCCTCAGAATGATTTAAAGCAAAGTCAAAGATTTAATGTCCATTTGAAAATGGGGATTGAGACTTCTGATTGATTTGCCTACTGTGACCTAGAAGACGAAGGGCAGGGCTGGGGATTGGATTCAGTTTTCATGACTCCCTGCCTACTGTTCTGCTCCAGCCAGCCTTACTGACTAATAGCAGCATTATTATCGTCCAGAATAAAGTTGAAATTTTATGGAATTGGAACATTCACACGCATACAAGTATTCTGTTCCTCTATAGAGGTGGCTTGTGGCTACAATACAATAAACTGCTGAAAATCTCCATATAAAAACTGCATCTTACACCTCAGGATGCTTGTGAGTTACCTAATTCCAGATATTTTTTACACCTAAACCCACAAGGGGTATCACACACAGAGAATGAATAATGAAATGCCTCTGCATATGTGCTGTCAAAAGGGCAAACCAAAAGTCTCCAAAATTCATCGTGATGCACATCAGCGTAACCGGCACAATGAGAGAAACAGCACTTCTCTAAATGAACTAACAAGTCTTGTGCATTTTCCCCAGTGTTACAAGGTGTGTGACAGCCTCAGTCAATCTCTGTGAATGTCCTTCTCTCACCGCTTGCTTTGCTTTAGAAAAGTTGCTCTAAGGGAAACCGCATATACCTGAAGTGACCCAGACACTTGATAGCTTGTGCTTGGGAACTCCCAGCTTGGCTTGACACAAGGTCAAGTGCTCTTAAAGCTGCCAGGTGCAGGCAGGACTGCTGCCCTTATCTATTCTCAGCTGCTGCTCTAAAAATTGTCTTAGTTGACTCTTCAGTTGACAGATACCTGTATACACATGTAATTAACATGGAGACAGGTAGATGGGGATCTTGCTTAGCCACTCAGTATGAACTTGTCTACCTTGTGCTTGCCTTTTTTTTTATTATTATTATTCTCCCTCCAGTTTATTTTATGCCTCCTCATTCCGAAGGAAAAATTAGGGCTGTATCAAAATGAATTTGATACATTTTTATATAGTTCTGATATTGCTTATACTGGGTTTGTATAATGTTACCATTACAAATCTGGGACTTGATCATAGATATTATTAGGACAATAAAAAAAAAAAGGCTTCTTTATTATTTAAAGTTTTGCCTGAGTAACAATTACAATATCAAGGCTACTTTGGAGTTAGATATTATAATTTTTAGCATAGCTAAAGACTTAAAAGTGGTCATGTAAGTTTTCTTACTGATACTTGTGTGAAATGTTTGCTGACACCAGTACACAGTTGCAAGTTAAATTGTCTTGCTTAGGACAGGCGATGGTATTTTTATAAAGGCACTGCATGATACTACAATTCAGATAAGCTATGACTGACTCAGTGGTAGAATACTTCAAAAAGCTGAGGAGTTTAGACTGTATATTAATTTGAGTTTGTATTCCAGAACAAAGTAAAAGCTTTCCAACTTGTAATTGTTACAGAAATGCAGGCAATTATTTTTTTTTTATCCTGACAGTTTTACCTCCATTAAAGCTCTGAAAAACTCATCAGTATTTGAAGTCTGAAATGCTAGAGAAAAATGTACTGAGCAAATTGGTAAATTATGAGGGGAGAAAAGCCACCAAGTTTATCTGATTATAATTTTACATTCAGATCTCATAGTAACACCCAGAAATTTCAATCTTTACAACCCCAGCATGATAGGCATTGTCCAATAACATAGCAAGCGACAGCTCCTGTCCCAAAGAGATCAGCATATTAATATCACCCAATTTAGAAGACGCAGTAATTACATTAAGTGTGAAACTTGCCCTTAAATGGAGCCAAGATCTATGCATTGATCTCCAAGGAATGAAATTCTGTGATAGTACTTAGTGACACATTTTCTACTGAATGCACTCATGAACTACGGATATTCATGGTGTGTCACTGAAAGTAATTTCAGATATCTTATTTTCAGATTAAAAAAATCCAACCCAGTAAAGTTTATTTAAACAAACTCACTAGGGCTGTAATTTTGTATCATCATTATCCTTCACTCTGCTTCCAGCTTTATTTATATATAACAATGATGTCCCTAGTCAGACTTTGTTCTATGAGAATGAGGCAGCCCCTGGTTTCCCCCTGTATGATCAACTTTCCATTCTTCTAATTACACTGGTAAACTTTTTCTACCCCTTTTATTCATTTTAGCTCACCTTTCTTGAACATAAATTAATAAAATTGTCATTCAGTGCCTTAAAACTTCCCTTCTTTATGAGGAATGTGTCTCTGTTACATATTAAGTTTTAATGTACTTATTCTGCATGATCTGCATGATGCTGTAAAGTACCAAGCCCCTTTTAAAGCAGGAAGATGGAAATTAGTACTTCTAGGCAGATCCAGATGTGGAAATTGGATCCAATGTGCACTATGTTTTCACTTTAACTCTGCTTCTCTCAAAAGAATCTCCTCCATTAGTGAAAAATAAAACATGACAAGGGGAGGGGAGGTATGTGAATTTTGGTATCATTTAAAAGTACTTCTGAAGAACATTGGCTAAGTGTCATAATATTTTCTTTAACACCATTAAACACTCCAAGAATTCAATCAACATAGTAATTGCAATTACATAATTAAAACTCAGAACAAAATAGTGTAATTGCTGTTTTATGGCCATCATTACATAACGATTGGTTTTATAGCAATCTTGGCTAACTCTGGATTTGGGTAATTTTAAAAAGTCATTGATTTCCACAGTACAACTTATTATTTGGTCCAGAATACTTTAAAAAAGAGGAACTCTGTTAAAAATGTGGTTTGTGGTTTCTTTTTTTTAAAAAAATATTTCAAAGGTGGTTCCTTTTGAAAGGGTTCGAAAAAAGCTTAAAAACTCGGGAAGTGTAAAGTGGATTTTTTCTAGAGGCATAAACAGCCAGCTTTGAGCTGATAAAATAATAGAAATGTTCAGCTCAAAGTGATTTTTAATGAAGACAATAAGCCCCAGAAAATAACAATTTATGGGCAATATATAACTTAACTTAAATCGGCAGCTCAGCCATGGAGTCTCTGCCTCCCACACATCAGATTACGTGCTGTGTATCTCAAGATCTGAAGCATAGGAGACACAGCCTAAGGAAGAGGGAAGAAAAAAAAAAAAATAAAAAAATCTTTGTGCGTTTACTATTGGTTCC